>JAODLM010000109.1:0-210916 GCA_036937905.1 Salvia rosmarinus
TCCAAGTCAAGTTACTTCTTATCTATACTATAGCCTATACAACAATTGCGTTCAAGTTTTCTTAGTAGTGATCATTTTTATATCTCATCCCGCTTAACTAATCATATAGACTTTGTTATCTTCACATACCGTATGATCTAACTTTTATATGAGATAAAGGGACAACATATGCAATCAAGTTAACAATCTCAGATAGAGATCAAAATAGTGATAACAAGAAACATGTAGGAAGCTCAGATTAATCTACTTTCATTATACAATATAACATTAAATACTCTCATCCAAGATAAATCCGACCATGCTCCTATTATTTCCATCTATGAACCTCAAGGGAGGAAATCGACAAGGAGGAAAAACGTAGGTACGATTTGAGGATACGTGCCGACATCCCGATTTTGTTAATTTCGCTAATACTTGCGTAACCTCCTATGTCTCGCTTATTAAGAGAATGTGTATAGCAAAAACTTCGACATGGGGAAACACCATGTTTGGAAATGTCAAGAGGAAAGTTTGTGTCCCCTAATGAAGCTTTGCTATAGCTCTAACACACACACACATTATTACTAAGAGTTTTAGTTTTAGTCAAATTAAATTAGATTAATAGTTCATACCAAGAGCTAGCACTTATGAACTACAAATTAACATGTATATATACACTCATGCTACAATGCTCCCAAAGTCAATGCGAAAGTTATATAAATTAACAAATAAAGAATACCATGATGAATTATCATCCCAACAAGTTAACAATCAAAGCATTTTAAACATATGCCGAATATCATCACATATTACTCAATGTCATCACATATTGCTCAATCTCATCACATATTGGCATATTCCAAGCAAACCACGCTTATGAAGATTATAGTCATGTGAATTTATGAAGCAATAAAATAGCAAGAGTAATTGAGACCCGAGGACTTACCGTCGAAACCGACATGCACGAGGGGCAGAGAGGGGGCGGATAGGGCGTGGGCCGGACAGGGAAAGTGGATGGACGGACGGGACGAGGCGAGATCAGTGAGACTGGCTCAGTGGGTGCAAGGTGAGACGGACTGTGACGGGATTGAGCAGTGACGGCCAGAGGCGCAAAGTAAGAGGCAGGTCTGACATGGACGGACGGGGCGAGACAAGGCGAAAGCAGGCGAGCAGTAGACGAGGGCGAGGCGACGATGTATGAGACGAGGCGCAGAGTGGACGAGGGAGGCAGAGTGAAGCGGCATGCAAGAGACATGTTAGGAGTGAGTAACAGCCAAAGGAGATAATCTGACCATTTCATAGGATACGGCAGAGATAGGGAGAAGATCGGAGACGATCGACAACGCACAATATAGAGACGGGACGAGTCCGACGAGAGTCGGGCGACGGTATGAAGGCGTCAAGACTGAAAGTCTGGAGTGGAGAGAATACTCACGACGATGTATGGGAAGAGCCAAGCTTAGTGGTTCGAGTCAATAAAAACAGAGGTGAAATCTCGTATTTGTTTAAAAACTCAAGACGGATCATCGACTTAAATATCAACGGCGGATTGTCCGTCGTCGATTTTCCATCTGCGTGATCCGCATCGAAGTTAGGTCGCTCATCATTCCGCGCATGTCCGCGTCAATTACCCATCGCTATTCGCGCTCGATCAACGACGCCCTTATTCCCGCTGATCAACGATTTCGGACGCCCAATAAAAACATTCGCGGGCTGATTCACGGCGGACGATCGCCCGTTGTTTCGCCATAGGTTGTCGCGTTTACATATATACAAAGCGGTGCCGCCTTAAGACCGCCTCTCATCTGCTGCGTGATCACCGTGGAAATTTTTCCGCGGATGTCCGCCGTTGTTCGAAGCGATTTCGTAGTGGAATTACAAATGAGAAAATTCAGAGAAATAACAGCACCGTGGTTGCGCCCGCAACAGCAAGATTGTAGGCTAACACTGACTAGAACTAATTGGTTAAAAGAAAGGATCGAACACAAAATTCTTCCATGAGAAAGCAAACGAGACAAAATGAAATAAGATCAAGTAGCTCAAACTACCGATCGGTTACTAAACAAAAGTAGCTCACGATTCTCAAGGATCTCCAAATCTTCGTCACCTCGTAAACATGAACAATTGGAAGATCGCTGATGGATTGGAGGAAGTTCAGGTCTCACACCAAATGAACTGAAGAGCTCGAAACCTTTCACTGGGAACGAGGTCGCAGCTCAAGCTCAGATGCACCGCCTAAAGCCCCTGCCCGATAGTACGACTCATTTTTCTTTCAAAAATTTTGAATGTTGTCCCTGACGCTCAAACCGTTGTTCTTCATATCCAATGAGGGTGGTAACTGTGGGAGCTTAATAAAACCAACATTATGTTAATTCCAAAATCGAAACCACACGAGCTCCTAAAGATTTTCGCCCATCGCAGGCTGTTGATTGTGTAATTATCACTAAATGTCTCGCAACAGTTTAAAAATATTCTTCACCGGATAATTTTCCCTAATCAAAGTGTTTATTTCTGTAGATTTATATCTCGATAATGTCACGACTACGTTTTGAAATTTTCCACCCATGAAAAAGAAACGAAATGGGAAACAAGGGTGTAGAGACGGTTATACCTAGCAAGGCCTATGATAGAGTGAGGGTCTCTTTCGAAAGAGGTTATGCTCAAATGGTTTTTCTTTTCTTTCGGGTTGATAAGATTATGTAGGAGGTCAACTCGAAGTTACACCGTGATTGTTAATGGCAAACCGCTCGATTCTTTCTCACCCGATGTAGGTCTTCGGCATGCGAGAGCCCTTCTCCTTACATTTTCTTAATCAGGCAAATGTTTTCAGCATGATCCTTAGCGCGAGATCGATGGAGCATCCATGGCTTTCGGAAGCACCGTCAAATGACCCACCTTCTTTTGCCGAGATACCTTCTTTTGCCAATGATAGCATTCTTTCTTCGCTAATAGAAGGAGCTTATGGAAGTTCAAGACATCATTCGAAAGTATGAGGCGCTTCGAACAAAGAATAAACTTAGACAAAACTGAAATTACCTTGAGCAAGAATGCCCCTCGATGAGAAATAATAGGTGAGCTATATATATATGGGGCATAAGAAATACAACCCATACACATAAGTACTTGGGATTACCTATGATTATTGACGCTCATAAAGCATATCTTTGCGCGCCATGTAGAAATCCAACGAAATGCAAAGGGTTGAAGGAAAATACTTATCAAAAGTGAATAGACAATGGTCAAGACGGTCGCAAGCCATTCCTACCTACATGACGAGGTTTTTTATTTTCGACGGAGGTGTTGTACTGGGATCGACATGACTACGGTCACTTTTGGGTTCAAAAGACGTGAAAGGAAAATCCAGCAGATGAAATAGGTCGACTAAGAGGAAAGAGCAAGGCGGTCTCAAATTTTCGTAACCTAAGATGTTTCAATTGCAATTGCTCGCTAGGAAATTGAGATTCATCCGCAATCCGCATTCCATCGTTCAAGATTATGAAAACAAAGTACTTCCTACTGGACGATCTCCTAATTCAGATAATCGGATAGCAACCAAGCTATCTGGCGGCTTACCTCCTGTGAAGTAGTGAAAGAGGGCATATTCGCCTGGGAAGACGCGTCATTGTGGCAAGAAAGGACAAATGTGGAGGTCCTCCACCAACGAGACCCGCTTGGGCTGGTTTGATACCAACCATGAGTTGAGGGTGTCGTAGCTCATGATAAAGAACACTTGGCTTTGAGGGAAAATCTTGTTCATGAAAATTTTAATGAAGACGCTGGCTAAATTCTAGCCATGTTCATCACCATCGCTCTCTCCGCATCACTGTCCTGGGCGTTACTCAAAGATGGGCTCCTCCTCTGGGTCCGCTTTATCGAGTCGCAATCGCCTTTGGAAAGAAAGTGTTTTGGTGCGAGCAAATCACGGAACGTTGTTATCAAGTATTTCGTTATTCGAGTTGTTCATTGTTTGTTAGTTTGTTAAGAATCTTGTTAGTTAGAAGTAGTCAGTTAAAGTCAAGATAGTTAATTAGTTAGACTTTACGGTTTCTTTATTTAGATAAATACAGCATGCATGTATTTCATCTTTAACTTAGCATATCAAATTTTTAGTTTTATATTTCTCTCTCTCTCGCCTCTATCTTCTTCCTCTCTCTCCTTGTTCTCATAGACATTTCAACATGGTATCGACGCCAATCAAGATCCATCCACCATGGATAATTTTCCACGCTTTCTCTCACATTTCCACGATTCTCAAACTCGATCGATCAAACCATGCTGGCTGCGTTCTCAACAACTGCAATTAGAGCGCATGGTCTTTACTGACTTCATCTCAACCAAAGGCTCGATTCACCGCCTTATCTCTTTCCTTCCTACACCTTCCAATGGTGTTCCATCACAATCCGCGATGTCATAGGAGTCGCCTCGACGCTTTTCTTAGCGGCTTCTCGCTCGTCTCCCTCGAATCCATGCTAGGTCACGTGGTAATGCTGCAACACTTCGTGGAGTTTTGACCTGTTTCGAGGCTATTGATGTCTCAATCCAAGGCAAGTGATTATAATTGCCGTCTCTACTCCAAAACAGTGAAGAAATCGAGCTTTATCGCTTGAAAAATTCTGTCAAAATGCTGGTTTGTCGATCTCAATAGCTGGTCAAGTCATCAATGATGATGAACTTGCGATGTATATTTTGTCGGGTTTTGGTCCGATTATGAGGCACCTAGTTGTTAACATCATGAATCGAACTCGATGCGCAAAACTTGCAGAAATCCAAGATGCTTTTTTTCAAGCATGATCTGCGGCTTACAAAGAAAATTCCCAAATTTTGAGATGCAAGTCGACGTTGCTTATCGAGGTCGAGCAAAGGTGTTCTTTCCAACCACGCCACTCACCAGCCTGAAATCGTGGTGGTTCTAATCGGTTCAAGTCCGCTTCAAGAGTATTATCTCAACTCGGTGGAAGAACTGGCATGTAATGCCATCAAGTGCTTTAAACGCTTTGATATCCACTTCACGTCAGAACAATTCCTCTCAAGTCTATCACCCAAAATTCCTCGCCGCCAATATTGCTCTCGTGAGTATCTCCGGAATTAGTATTGGTTTACGGATAGTGGGCAACAACTCATATCACAAACTGACATGCGTAATTTGGCCATCAACAATAACTATCAGATCGACTACTCTAATGGTTGGAAATGGTAATATTCTATCCATATCTTCCATCGTTCAAACTCTATCACATATCTCCTAACCATTCTCTCTTCTAAATAACATTCTTTATGTGCCTCAAATCACCAAAACTCTTAGCATTTCTCGCTTACAAAAGATAACCATATTTCCATAGAATTTACAGCCACTTCTTTGTTTTGAAGCGATTCCAAGACTCACAAGATTCCATAGTTTAGCTCACTAATGGTCTCTATCACTGACCGTCGTCCATATGTTCCAAGAATTCAATCATTCAACCTCAGATCAAACTTTTTCCTCATAGTTCTTCTTGTAATTCGATCCTATTTGCTTCGCTCTTAAAATACAAGAGCTATTGCAAAGATTTGTCGGTGTTTGTACTACTTTAGATACTCTTCATAGATCCCTGGGTATCCAAAGACCAAATGTATTAGCTAAAGTTTGTAATCTCTTCACATTCCCTTTAAATCAATTGAGTTACATTTTGAGCTTGCAACCCGAAAAATGCATCACAAATGTACATGCTCTCTCAACCCATTAAAACTTCTTCATCTGAACTCTGGATTCAGATCTCCGGGTCCTCGCATAATCTACTTTAATGATGGATATAAATACCACGTTATCTTTGTTGATGATTTCACTAGGTATACTTTATCCCTCACTATAAAATCACAAACCACGGCCGCACACCCAATTTCACCATGTACAATAGGTCATTTTTTCTTTTCCATCAGCGCATTTCAATCCAATCTGGGCGAAGTCTAGACCTTCCATCGCATACCTACAAAACCAAGTGATTCATTTCAAAGATCCAGTCCCTACATTCACTCGCAAAATGGCAAGTAGAAAGAAAAACATCAACATATAGTTGATGTTGGGCATACTCTACTGTCAGCCTTTCTCTCCCATTTTGTTATGGATGTTTTCAATGCTGTTCACCCTCATTAATCGTTGCCAACTCTATCTCTTCATCATATTTCACCATTTCAAGCCTCCTTCATATTCCTCCAAACTACAAATGGCTTAGTTTTGACGAGCATGTTTTCCATATCTTAGCCATATAATCAACACAAACTTCGCTTTAGATCAAAGAAATGTGTTTTATCTGTTATAGTGAAGCTCACAGCGGTATAAGGTCTCCGATAACTCTGTAAAAGAGTTATTATAGGCCTTTTAGTGATAAAAGCTCTCGTTGTATACATGTTCCGCTTCGCCTGTCCTTCTCCTCTGCAGTGTTTGTCTTGTCTTTCGTGGAGTGCGCAGTGATTGAGTCGCTTGGGATAAGAGGTATTTTGTCGCTTTATGCTTTATTTTATCAATTTGATGAGAGCGCGGAAATATCCCAGCAGCAGGTAGTCTGTGTGAGCTCAAGCACGTCTGTTAGCACGCGACATAAGTACGCGAGTCTCAAAGCTAAGTGTTCGAACTCCTCAAAGCAAGGTTGAAAGTGGAACGAGCTCAGAAACAAGTCGAGCTCATGACGAAGTTCACCGCAAGTACTGGACGAGTCGCATTCATAAAAGAAGGCTGACCTTAGCAATGTCAAGCGTGTAGCAGAGCCGGAGCTCGGGTAAAGCAAAATCAAGTCCTGCTTACTGAAGCTAGCGAAGTAGTCGGAAAGTCCAGTAACAACGGAAGAAAAATGACCACCACGGCAGCGGGCAGCGGCCAGCAATGAAAAGAGACACGCATCGCCTGCTGTCGAGCTAACCAAAAAGAGAAAGGATCAGGAACGGCGCAGGTGTACGCCCACCGCACTCTCAAAAGCGCCGAGGTTGTTATTAAAAGGGAGTCGGCAACAATCAGAGGGATCAGAATCGACAATTGGGAGTCTGAGAGGAGAGAAAAAGAACATCCGGAGAAAGAGAAGGTACTGCATTTCGGAGAGGAAGTCATCAGAGACGACGATCCAAGAGCTAGACATGATTCGATAACCAAATCTTTATCATTTCTTTAAACCTTGTTAATTTGTTACTGGCCAGCATTTGTTTCAATATTGTTGAACAATATGAGCTAAATCTTTACGACTTGATTGAGAAACCCCATGCTCAGTGCGACGAGCTTAGTTCTACGCTAGTCTGCTTAAATCACTATCTGCTTTGTTGGGATTGTTTTATCTTACTTATGATTGATCACCATTAGTCGATCCTAGTTTTATAATCCTGGAAAGTTATTATAGAAACTGGAAAACAATAGAGTACGATGTGAAGAACATGATTTTAATGTTATGCGGTGAATAAGCATGGGAATACGATTTACCTTGCGTGACAAATATGAATGAATTAGTAATGATATTCTAAGAGCAACGATATAGGAATATAGGACTCGATCTATAGAATATAATCTTAGATTTGAAAAATACTAAGAATCAAAGCGAGTTCATGTCATAAAGTGATGATGCAAAGATAATGTCAAAGAATTAGAAAGAGTATGGTGGAATCGGAGATCAAGTCTGCTTTTCTACCTTGATAACAAGAATCTCCTCGTTGTCGGGCATTGTTCACTTCGCGTGTCGGTCGCTTAATTTTAGTTCGCGCGTGTTTTATTCTAATTGTCAGCCGTCACATCTCCTTATTTTGCAAAAATTACAATCCACGTGATTTAAAAAGCGCATTCCATGTGGATTCGATCTCTAATACTCCGTATATTGTCGACACGCACTTGGTATACATTATATCATTCGAACCGATTAGAATCAACAAGTTTTTGGCCGCTGTCGGGATTGCCAATTATAAATTACGTGATATCAGAATTTCATGTTCTTTTCATATACGCGACCACTCGTTATCGCTTTGTGTGAACAGGGGTTCCGATTGTGGTTTACTGCTAAGGCAAAAAGCGCAAGGACCCACCGCTAGATCCGTGAGGTTGAACGACCTTTCATAGAGGAAGCGGCCAAAGAACGAAGTTCGCAGAACGCAAGCCAAGATGGCAAGCATCGTGAGTGAGAGACATCATCGGCGAAATGCCATTGTTATTGCCGACGATCGAGAGAGGGCATCCGTGGTTATGCCAACCCTAGATTTAATGAGTTAAACCCGGAATTACAAGACCCGAGGACTAACCGAGCCTCGAATCGGGTTTAGCCATGTTTCGAATGCTCCAAACATTGGCAATTTAGTGGTCAAGCCACGAGGATCCACATCTCCACCTTCGGTCGCTCCTCGCGAGGTCACCGACCATTTAAGTACCTAGTGTTCCACAAGTTACGAGACTTCGTTATTCCCTTTTCGCTATGAGATCGCAAAGCATGGTTGAACGGCTTCCATCAAATTCTATCACCTCATGGAACGAGCTCGCGAATTTTTTTGATGAAGTATCCGCCCACCAAGAACGAAGATTCCGAATGACATCAGTCATTTCACGAATCGAAGAGTCGCAGGCGAGCTTGGGAGCGATATAGGAAATGCTACGAAATGCCCTCATCAAGGCATTCCGCATCAGATTCAATCGAGACCTTCTACAAATGTCCAAAAAGGCCAACACGCTGGTGCTTCGATGCCTCGCAAATGGAGCTATCTCTCAAGTCATACAACGAAGCATACGAGATCTGAAAGAATTGCGCATAACAATTGCCAATGGTCAAACCTCCGCACCAATAGGAAAGAAATCGGCTCACGGGTGGAAGTTGATGCCCGACAAGATAATAATTTCTGTGTAGATCCATGAGAACTGCTAAAAGGATTGCAAGACCTAATTCAAATTGCAAAATGTTATAGTGCTCCAATGGTCGCACCCACGATGCAAGTAAACGAGGTGTCAGTGTATACGTGGGAAGGACACACATTTGAGAGTTATCCATCAAACCCAGCCTCAAGATGTTACACTGGGAAACCGTAATCCGCCAAAGGAATAATCCTTACTCACAATCATATAATCCAGGGAGACAACACCCTAATTTCTCTTGAGAGGACAAGGTTCCTCGAACAGTAGGTGGTGGAAATTTTGAGAAACCACATATCCACAAAATTTCCAACCAAAGCAAAGAACAGTTCCACGTACCCAAGACTATCAAACTCACGGAGAGTAACGGCCAAGATAGATGCAAGAATCCAAGGCAATCCACTTCATGCGAATTGGAAGTCCAGATCGACAATTAGCCAATGAGATTAAAAACCCACCTCTTGAAATCGCCAAGTGACACGGAGAATCCACTAAAAGAAAGAACATGTCAAGCTATCACTTTACGTAAGTTGGAAAGCGACGCAGAACCAGAGTCGCGAACCGAGAAGAGAAGGCGAGTCCTCAACAAGTGACAACCAGTGTCTCTACCACGGAAACTCAGCAGCCTCGAATGCCGGTGCCCGCAAGAAGAAATCCTTTACCAACTCTACGGACGTAACGGGTGTATCGTCCACCACCTCCTTTTCCGTAGGTGAAGGTGCAGGATACCCAGCTCAAGATTCCTCGATGTTTCAAGCAATTACATATCAACATCCCTTTGGTAGAGGCGTTGAACAAATGCCGAACTACGTGAAGTTCTCAGGACATCCCGACCAAGAAGAGACGGTTGGGCGAAGTTTGAAACTGGGCACGACCGAAAGCAAGAGTACGATGCTAAGCAAGTGCCCTCCAAAGTTGAAAGATCCAGTGAGCTTTACAATCCATGCTCGATTGAGGACGCGACGCTGGTCAGACGTTATGTGATCTCGAGCCAAGATAAATTTGATGGCCTCAATATTTAAAAGCTCGAGATATGAGTACGAGGCCCACAACTGTGACCTTGCAATGGGTAGACCGATCTCCATGCTCATCCCGAGGGAAAATCGAGGATGTATTAGTAAAAGCGGACACATTCATCTTTCCGGACTTCATTATCTGGATTACTGGCGATCACGAGGTCCAATCATTTTGGGACGCCCTTTTTCGCAACCGAAGAACTCTAATTGATGTTCGGCATGCGAGCTCACCACTGAAGGTGAAGTCGGTTACCTTCAATGTTTTCAATGCTACTAAGTATCCGATGAGTGCGGGCGAATGCTCGAATCCGAGTCCCTGAGCAGTCGTCATGACACAATACATCACACCCAGCTCGGAGTTAATGATAAAGCCTATGCCGAACTCGAGAGTCGGAGAAAACCGGTGAGTCAGTCAAGATCTCTCCAAGAAAATGTCCAGCCACTCCTCGGCCGAACTCCTCGAGTCGCTGGCCCCTCGCGCGGGTAATCCTGCACCCAAACCATCAATCGACAACCTCCAGTTAATCCTAAAGACTTTACCGAACCATCTCAAATATGCATATTCGGACGCGGCAGAAACCTCCCAAGAATTATCTCTCGCTATTCTCAAGCCCGACCAGAAGAAGCTTTGCTACGGTATTGATAAAATATAAATGCAGCTATTGGATGGTCAATTGTTGATATACAAGCGGATCAGCCCGTCCCTCAGGCATACATAAAATATTGCCGAAGATGCCACAAGACTTCCATAGAAGAGATCGACGCCTCAATCCAAAGTTGACGAAAGAGGCATCAAGAAAGAAGTTATCAAATGGCCGGATGCCGGAATCATATATCCACATTTCGATAGCTCTGGGCGAGCCTGGCTCAATGTGTCTGTCCCAAAGCGAGTCACGGTGGTTTTCAAAAGATCGAGAATTGATCCCAACGTGGAGATAACGGACGGCGTGTCTGTATAATACGTAAAGCTAAACACAAGAACTGTGAAGGATCATTTCTACCATTCATGGATCGGGAGTCGATAAACTAGCCGAATGAGTCTCTTCTCGCCTCGATGGTTATTCTCGTTATCACCAAATTGCATCAGCACCCAATGATCAACACAAAACCACCTTCACTTGTCCTTATGGCACTTTCAAGATTTAGGAAAGCCATTTGGGCTCAGAATGCCCCTCAGAACATTCCGGCTGCATGATGGCCATATTTCTGATATGGTGGAGACGCCAAGAGAAATCTTCATGGATGACTTCTCCATCTGAGACACCTATGGATATGCCTAGTAACTGGGAAATCCTGAGTCAGCGCATGGCAACCCACTTGGTATTAAATCGAAAAGTGCCACTCATGCGTGCAAGAGGGCATCGCTTTAGGTCACCACATATCCAAAGAAGGGATCTGCGGACAAAGCAAAGATCAAGGCGATAGACAAACTTCCACCTCCCACTACCGTAAAGGTGTGCGAAGCTTTAAGACATGCGCTTCTACGGTAAGGTTTATAAAGGATTTCTCAAAGATCGCTAAGCCCTTATGGTGTCCGTCGAGCAAATGCCCGCTCGACCACCGAGTGTCTAAGGATTCAAGTCTTGAACGAGCTTGTAACGCCCCAGAATTGTTGGTCAATTGACATCGCCTCGAGTTGATGGCGATGGTGATTTTGTCAGAGGGCCGCGGCTGGCCAAGACAGGAGTAAGATATTCCACTCGATCTACTATGCAAGTAGACCCGTGGAAGCCTGATAAATTATACCAGCGTAAAAGGAGCCGCTTGCTGGTATTTGCCCGTGAAAGTTCGTGAGCCTCACCTCGAGAGCAAAGTGATAATCTACACAGCATCATGCAGCCTATCGTCATCGTCGCAAGAAAGAGCTGGCCACGACATTTCGTGGATCTTGCTCCGCAAGAATTTGATCCGAAATAAGAGACGGAAAGGAATAGTAAAATCAAGTAGCGTGATCATTTGTCTCGACACAAAGATCCGGCGAGATACAACTCAAGCCTGCATTCAGACATGTTCCTGATGAGCAACTAATGAGCAGCATCATAGTAGTACGCCATGGTATGCGATTTTGTCAATTTTCCGTATGTGGAATGCTACACCGAAGTTCTCATCCCATCAAAAGAAAAGATTCTTGTCAAGTCAAAACATTACTTCGGGATCGAGCCCTTCTTATATAAGTCACATCGATGGATTAACGAGGCCTGTGTTCCGCATGAAGAAGTTGAATCAATTCGAGGGTGCCATGCCACCCATATGGTGGTCATTTTATGGGCAAAGAACGGCCATAAGGTGCTTCACACAAAGTTATTTTGGCCGACTTTGTTTAAGGACGCCATGCTTTTGTGCAAAGATGGATCGATGTCACGAGTTGAAAAATATCCTCTCGAATACGATGCCAATGAATTTCATTTTGAAATTGAACTCTTCGATGTGGGGTCTTGACTTCACGGGTCCTTTTCCACCCTCATTCGAAACCTCTACTATTGGTGGCGGTTGATACGTGTCCAAACGGGTGTTCGCCAGCAAGACACTAATTATGCAAAAGTGGTGATCAAGTTCTTGCAAAGAACATTTTCGAACTGCTGTACCCTCGCGTATCATTAGTGACGAGGGCCACACTTTGTCAAGGCAAGAAGTTATGTACTCAAGTGAAATACAATGTTCGCCATAAGATCGCTATAGCATACCATCCACATTTAATGGTCAGCGGAGCTCAACAGAGATAAAGGGTATATTAGAAAAGTGGGTGAATCCGGCATAAGGATTGGTCCACGCGATCGATGATGCAAGATGGGCTTACGTAACAGCCTTTCAAAACACCATCGGATGTCACCCTATCGCTGGGTATATGGAAGTTCGCTCTCCCACGAGCCGAGCACCGAGCCTATTGGGCAATTAAGAAACTAAATCTTGATCATCCAAACCGCGAGAAGCTCGATCTGGTGCCAAAGCGAGATGGAGAGTTCCTGTGTTCGCCTAGGTAATGCTAAGTCAGTATGTTAGAGAACTAAAAGACGGATGATAACAACATCTTGCCGGAGTTCTCCGGTCACAGTGTTACTGCTCAACCCTGTGTGAGGTTATTCCCGAAACTAAAATCAAGATGGTCGGGCCTTTACATCTTTTCATGTAGCACCCCATGGTGCTATAACACTTCAAGAATGAAAGTCGAGTCGTGAGTTCCGTGTCAACGGCAGCACAAGACATGGGGGCGAGGTCGCTCAGAGAAGACCTCACCACTTTGAAAGACGCCCCGCCTGTACTACTGGGTCGCTATGGCGATCAGTTCTCCGCACTGATTGTACATATTTGTTTATTCCCCGTTATTTCGTTTGTTTGGGTTTTAAATAAATCGCTATAACTCGATTAAAAGGAACTAGGTTGTTTTCGTAAATTGAGATGCGAGTTCTGATTGGCAAGTGGTAGCAGAGAAGTTCTGAGCACCGGTTAATATGTGCTCCAAAGAGGATTTGCATGCTGTAGAAAAAGGGGAAATTTTAGCTGAATAGGTCCGAAGCTGGAATTAATTCTTCACTATTTCGGGTTAAAAAGCCGCTCCATATTCTTCACTTATATCCCACAACTACCCAACTTTCCTTGCTCTTCCTTTGTGCTGCGTGCTCTTACTACCCATGCCTGCCTTCCAAAACCCTCATAGCGATCTCACTCTATCAATTCTCTCTCCAAATTTTCGCAACCATGGTCAATCTCCAAGACAGAGCTGTGAAGTCCGTAAGGTTCCAAATAATGATCCAAGCACACCCCTCATCATATCGATCGAAGATATCACCGTGCCTCCCCGAATTGTCATCGGTATTTCGACGCCCCTAAATTTGCTTCTGACACCGTGCACCCGCCTCATCAAAAGCGAAGGTTAGCCAGAGTGAGAAGGAAAACTAAGGTCATAGGTAGACAACTCGAGGTCGCTCGCCAAGAAAGCAAGGGTAGATAAACCCTCAAAATCTAAGGCCCAATCTATTCAAATTCCTAAGTTCCGTAAAAGCGGTTTAGCAACGATTTCGCAAATCAAGAGCATTGTGGACTTGGTAGGTTTAGCATAAGTGAAAACCCATGTTCGCCGTGGAGCGACTTTCTAAATGGAGGGCCGAAGTTTCGACGGCGACGCCCGCCACCGATACGCCCGGTGAAAGAATTTTATGCTAATATCACCTCCTCCGCGACAAGGAGTGATTATCACCGTGGTCGTCGAGTAAGTCCTAATCCTATCTCCGTAAACAATCAACGGGTGTATAACTGAGACCGGATGACGAGATCTGATTTAGAAACTCGGGACTGCCGCAGCGCATCGACAGGACACACGGGCTGACTGCACGACATCGTACCAGGTAAAATTCGAAGCCCATGCTGGCTCCATTTCATTAAGAGCCTGATCCCGCCCACTACCCATGACTCTTCAAGATCTCGAGGAACGGATGCCGCTCCCGCCTGCATCTTCACGGGAGATCGTTAACGTAGCGCCGCTTAATTTGGCGCGAGGCGAGCGTGCTGTAAGCAAGAATGGAAGGTTATTTTCCCTTCCCCGATATCCCAATGCATAAGGCCGGAGTCCCCTATGATGATAATGAAGACCGCCTCAACTGGAGAAAGCTTTCATAGACATCAAGGCCCGACTCATCGCCATGGTCGTGGCCCCGACGATCTCACCGCCCACCGCAATCGCCGCCCTACTCGACCATCTCGCTCCAAGGCGAACCTCGCTTATCCAACAATGACATCATGTCAAATGTCTATTGGTGCATTCAAAATCCTTATTGCTCACGCTGCCATAAGACGACATCAAACGATTCTCGTGCGTATCGCCGCAACATTGGACCGGTAATAAGGGATTTCTTGGGATCGCTGCTCGATAGATGCCCGCCCTTCTGGACTTCCCAAAACGGTTGTTCACCCACGGCCAAACTCGCAGACTTGATGAGGATTTAAAGCTGCACTCAAGAGAAGAAAGAGTTCGGCGCAAACCCAAGCCGCAAAGAAGCTCGGCCCTAGTGGAGCTCGGCCAAACGAGCTCGATTCTTGCCGACCGAGGGAAGTCCTCCCCGCGATAACTCCACCTTTCCCGCTTCTCCTATCGCCTCGTCATCCCGACGCTGTAGGCTAGGGGCGATCTCGACTCAATCCTGGTTTTTGTTTTAGTTTTCGCTGGTTTTTGTCATTTTGTTTGTTTGTTGTTCAGGCTGAGTCCTTGTTATGCATGTGATGTTTATGATGACAAGCTAAGAATGATGCCTCGGTGGCAGCGAATCTGCTTAATGATGATTATTTTTATTTTGTTTTAAAAAAAGGAAATCGTTTCTCCGACTCGTTGTTTATCTAAGTTTGATCCTTATTTTTGTAGCGGAGACCGATGGTTTGGGTATTTATATTAGCTTATAAGAGTTAACCATCGCATAGGTAATCCTCACCGACCTACATTCTCAGATGAGTGCCTATCTTCCATTTTTGGTCGAAGTTCCCTGAACAATTTATACGAGTATGTTAATACGGATAGTGCGAGGCCATTTTAATCAGTTCGTGCCTTTCTTAGCCTACCCGGATATCATGATTTCCTAGAGTCCCTTCGAGCTATACCTTTCTTTTGAATACCATTTAAAATTCTAGCACTTCACATATATGTATCCATGATTCCTCGACCCAGGTAATTACTTAGAGTTCAAATTATCACAGATCTTTACAAAGTAGTCCATCTCCAATTTTTCATAATGTTCCAACATGGGACAATGTCGAGTTTTAAGTTCAAATGAGAGGTAACCTCTAAGTATAAGGGACATAATAGCTTTACGCTAAAAAAAAAAAAGTGAAAGAGGCCGAGGTTATCAGATATGAGCGTAAAAGGAATTAACCAAGAAAGGATAAACAGCTCCTATAAAGTTAACGGTAGTTATAAAGCATGTTGAAAAGAGAATGAGTAAGGATGCCTGTGTTTATGAGCTACATTATCCCAATAATCCCAGCACCCAAGCCCAACGCTATAAGCTTTATAAAGACCCTACGATTCATTATTGATATTACTCAGTTAGCAGGGATGACTAAATTGAATTTGTGAGACTGTAGCACTTCGATAATCAAAATATGGTCATATTCTGGATAATCAAGATCGGGAAGATTCATGTAGCGCTTAATGTGTTTGTACCAAGTAATAATTTAGCGTGGATATCCTTGCAATATGAGGTGATTAATTAGATTTACAACGGTAGCGAATGAATGATTTTGTGCTTTGAAATTTTTCGTCGAAAAGCGATTCTTAGTTGATTGCCCATCACCCACCGTTGTTACTGAGCATCCGTCTTGTTCTGCTTGTTTTTTGTGTCTGTTAAAGCATCACCGAGGACCAGTAATGAACTAAGTTTAGGTGTGATAACTGTAAAGAGTTATTATGTGGCCTTTTAATGATAAAAGCCTCGGTTGTCAGATGTTCCGCCCTCGCTGTCCTCGTTCTGCACTGTGTTTGTCTTGTTTTCGTGCGGTCGCGGTAGGATTGAGTCCTGGGGATAAGAGGTATTTTGTGCGCTTATGCTTTATTTTATCAATTTGCGCTGAATGTAAGAAGAGGAGAAACAAAGTCAGGCAAGGTTAAGTTCCTCGAGACGCGAGCTCAGAAGAAAGCACGCGCAGTAGTAAGGGCACGCGAGCTCAAGCCAAGTGTTCGAACTCCTCAAAGAAGGTTGAAAGTGGAAGCGAGCGTCAAAACAAGTCGAGCTCTCGAAGTTCACTGCAAGCATGGAGAGCTCGCATTCATAAAGCAAGGTCTCGACTGCTAGCAATGTCAAGCCCTGTAGCGCAGCCGAAGCTCGGGTAAAGCGAATCACTGGCCGTGCTTACGGAAGCAGCAAGAGCATGGAAAGTCTCGGGTTAACAACGAAGAAGAAATCATGACCACGGCCACGCGGCGCAGTACACAGAATGAAAAGAGACAAGCTGCTCGCCGTCCGTGAGCTAATCAAAAAGAAATGATGGATCGGAACGAAGCCATGGTGCAGTACACCGCACTCTCAAAAGCACCGAGGTTGTTATTAAAAGGGAGTTGGCAACAATCAAAGAGTGAATCGAGAATCGACAATTGGGAGTCGAGAGGATAGAGAAAAAGAAACATCCGAGAAGCAAGGTGCATTAATTTTCGAGAGGAAGTCATCAAGAGACGACGATCCAAGAGTTAGACACGATCTCGACAACTAAATTCTTTATCATTTCTTTAAACCTTGTTAATTTGTTATGGTCAGTATTTGTTTCAATATTGTTGAACACATCGAGCTAAATCTTTACGACTTGATTGAGAAAACCCATGCTCTGTAACGAGCTCGCCCACGCTAGTCTTGCTAAATCACTATCGCTTTGTTGGGATTGTTTTTATCTTACTTGTGATTGATCACCATTAGTCGATCCTAGTTTTATAATTGCCGGAAAGTTATTATAGAATGGAAAACAATAGAGCGACGAAGAACATGATTTTAATGTTATGTGAATAGCATAGAATATGCATTTACCTCATGCGTGGCAAATATGAATGAATTAGTAATGATATTCTAAGAGCAGTCGATATAGGAATATATGGACCGATCTATAGAATATAATCTTAGATTTGGAAAAATACTAAGAATCAAAGGAGTTCACATAGTGATGATGCAAAGATAATGTAGAAGATTATTAGAAGAGAGCATGGGTGGAATCGAGATCAAGTCTGCTTTCACCTTGACAATGAATCTCCTCGTTGTCCGTGTCATTGTTCACTACCTGGTCGAAGTCGCTTTTAATTTCAGTCACCGGTGTTTTATTCTAATTCGATAGTCAAGACATCTCCCTTATTTTGCAAAATTACACCCTACGTGATTTAAAAGTATTCCTCGTGGATTCGATCTCTAATACTCCGTGTATTACTTGTTGACTACGTGCACTTGCATATACATTATATCATTGAACCGATTAGGAATCAAATTAAGGTCTTAGCTCCACTAATCAAATTTTCGCTTTTATATGTCTCTCTCTCTCGCTCATCTTCTTCCTTCTCTCTCCCTCGTTTCTCGCAGACATTTCCAAATGGCCAAGTTGACGCCAAGATTTCCTCTTCGTGTGGCAACAACCCACGAAGCCCACCGACCATACCAAGTTTGCGCAAGACCTGCCCGGCCTTTACATTTGATACATGCAGTTTGTAGGAAACTGATAACCAAAACCTGACATGCGAGCCTCAACGGACAAAGTTTAGTGAGTAACGAGAATATCGATTGTTGAGGATATTCCCGACTTGATTTCAAAGGATGACCATATTGTTTTTTTGCTACAATTGTAGGGAGCTTAACCAAGCACCACCATCTACCTAGAGGTCCAAATGGATGTTTTTACACGTGAGTCCACATATTAAGCTTTGGTGGTATTTTTCATAAATAAAGTTTTCGCTTTTCAAAATAAATAAATTAAATAAACAACTTTGTTATTTGAACTAGGCCTTCTCAATTAAATCAGATTTTCAATTGAAGGTAGTACATTTCGACATGTAAGTCGATAGGATACGGCCCAACCTCTCAAGCCCACTCAGTGTGCCCACACGAGCCGGGCTCTAACCTAGTGTCGCCCTACCGTTACGCCTCAATGATGTTCCCAAACCCTAATTAAAGGCGGAGTCAACACAATAATGGGGTAACGGTGAAATCATGGACAATTATGTGAGAGATCATGGTCGCTATAGAGGATCATGGTCCCGCCAATCGTGATTCGCGGTGGTTTACGCTTATGTTAATAGTGAGTTAGATTGAAGGTGTGGTAGCAAATTACTAATACTAGAGTTCTTGAAGATACTTCTGTAATCCGATTATAGTAAACATCTTGAGGATCATCTCCTCCGTGGACGAGATCTTATTCTCGATCGAACCACGAAAAGTCTCTCGTGTTCTTTATCGCACAAATCTCACGACTAGATTTATCATCGGCGCTACCGTGAGAACACTTTGAACAAAAAGTTGTGTTTTCTACAATCTAATGGCAAGGACACGCGTAAACGCTTAGTACTATCAAGCGATGTCGGTAACAACTGCAGAGGACGATGTTCGTCACACAACGCCGGGAAAGGGATATGATGCCACCAGCGGTCACAACACCAGGGCTACAAGGAGAATGCTTCCACACCTCGTGATCGCCCCAACGAAGAGGAAGATGCCGACCACGCACGTGAAGCGGAGGTTCACCGCCCCACGAGGTCCTCGGTCGAAAGAAGGTCCGAGTTCCTCAACGCCAACCTCAATCAATTCCGTAGTTTCCTCAACCGAGGACAAACGGAGCCGGGCCTCAAGAGCGCCCGGGATGATTACCGGCAATCGAGGTCGCTCACCTTCCAAAATAATCAACGCTCACCGCGCACAATAACCGCCCAATACTGTGGTTCATTCGCCTGCACCTCCGCGTGAGAGCCTCCACCGCCGTGATACCCATGTGAACGGGTGGAAAGCATGAGGAAAGACGGTTTAACTCCCTCAAGAGACGACAGACGCCATATCGATCTCCCACTCCCGCAGAGGGATGGTAACGAGCCCCTGGATTCGACCGACACGGATAATTATCTCCTTTTCAAGGAGATTCTCGATACACCGCCACAACGATACGGGCCCGTATTGCTGCATACGATGGCCTTGGAGATCCTTCTCGACTTCCTATTTGCCTATACCACCAACATGGCGAACCAAGGGATGGAAGATTTCCATGTGTAAGGTCTTTCCCGAGGTGCCGATCTCCAATGCTCGACGCTGGTTCACCCGCTCGCGTAATAAAGCATCCATTGCTTCAAAGACCCTACGGATCGCCTCAAATGGCGCTTACCAAAAGATGCCGCCAACAACCTTCATCCGATCCGCTAATCCGCCAAGGACGGGACGAACAATGTCGAATTTCGCCTCCAGATTCATCATGGAATCCCTTAAAATAGATGAGTAACGATCTCACATCATCAACGATTCAAGAACGGATCCGACCGAGCTCAATAAAGAGATCACCCGCAATGTACCGAATAAAGTCGCTTTTGGACCTTGGTGACAACTTTGTCAAAGGGGACGAGTCGACCGGTAGAGAGATCCGGGACGGTAGTTTGATCCGAGGCAAGGCGTGAGGATCAGAGGTGCGAACAATTATGCTCGAAAGAATAAAAAGGGCCCAAGAACAAGGCTGGGACCCGCCAAACCCTCAGAATAACGAGCCTCTATTCAAATCGTATGAAATATTTGAGCTTCACATCGAGTTTTTCAAAACCTCCTATGAAAGCGAGGATCCAAAAAAGTCAACGGAAAGATTGCGACTACCACCGTGGGTACGGTCACGATACGTAAGATTGCAAGTCCTGAGCTCACTGATTGACGAGCTGCAAGGAAGGAGCCGAAGAAGTACACCGCCGACCGGGCCGTGTAATAAAAACAGAGGGAAACTGAGGTAATAATCCTGGCACCTCAACGGCAACCCGACCGAAGATGACGAGACGAAGGTCCCAATGCAATGGAGCAATGCTATAACCGACTACCGCTTGGAACGAGGTCATCACTTAGAAACGAAGCTCTGAGGTCCAATTCTCAAGAACCGAAAACAAGCGACTTGGACGAGTAACATCGTGTTCTCCAAAGACAAGACCAAGATCAAGTGCCTCACCGTGACGCCATTATACAAGCCGTGGTGGCAACAAGAATGTACACGTCTACATCGACATCGGAGCCTCCTAGCATCATATTCCGTAGCCGCTCGATAAACTTCGATGTCGGAGAATTAGTACACCCCGCACCTTCCTGGGGCCATGGAGCTTTACTCAAGAGGCGGTTCAACCCGGCGAGTCATTACCCTTCCTTACCGTAGGCGTGCTCGTGCCTGCACAAGGCCATTCAATTTTTCCGGGTCCGAGTCCCCTCCATACAATATTATTCTCGGAAGAGATCGTCAGATGCAATTAGGCCATCCGTCCTGTACCACCTCACCATTAAAATACACCACCCCTGGAGAAGCTAAGCATCAGTAAGACTAAACGGCAGCCTAAAGAAGCCTACGAAGTCTCAACCCAAGATGCCGCTTACTCAGTGCTCAGTATTACAGAACCCTCCGTTGCCACCTGGATCGATCCGACCGAGAATCTTCACCATACGATTTACCATTCTTCCAAAGTTGTCAAGGTTGTACCCAAGGTTCACCAATATTCGCCAACAGTCATGCAGCTTCTAAGGAATATAGAGAGTGTTTGCATGGTTCCATCGATATGACCGGTCTCGCCCAACTCATAACTCATCGCCTCAACATCGATCAAAGCTACTAAACCAGCGTCGCGTAGAAGAGAAATTTTGCCGCGAGCGTAAGCTGTCATAAGAGACGAGGTAACCCAACCTGTGAGGCTAAAATCATGTACGAGGTTAAATACCCAACCCGATGGCTAATCTCGCTGTAGTTCGAAGCCGTGAGTGGACGGCGATGTGTGTCGATATACCGACTCAATAAACACCCTCAAAGGATTGTTACCCCTCCCGACATCGACAAGAAAGTGGAAGCATTAATGGGCATGAGATCTTCGGCTGGATTTATACAAGGATACCACCAAGTCCCCACGAGTCCTTAGGACGCCCCCAAAATAGCATTCATCTACATCGATTCTTCGCCACCGAAAATGCCTTTCGATCCGAAAACGCCGAGCTACCTACCAAAGGATGGTGGACGCGATCTTCAAAGATCACATAGGGGAAATTGTTGAGGTCTATGTCTATATAGTAGTCAAAAGCAAAAAGCCGAGAATCACTGCCGACCTTAAACTATTCTTCGTCCTCAGTCGGCTAACCTCAAGCTCAATCCCTTAAGGCACATGTGGAAGACGGTAAATTTCGAGGTTTCAAGAAGGCCTCGAAGCCAATCCTACAAGGTGAAACGGTGCTCGACATGCATCCCAAAACCATCCGTGAAATACACAAACTCACCGGATGCCCGGCCGCCTCACCGATTCCTATCTCGAATGCCGCCGAGAAGTTAGCCCTTTCAAGATCCCGAGGAGAGCTCCGATTTCACCGCAGAAGAACACTGTGTCACCTTCTGACACTGAAGGAATATCTCACGACCGCACACCATCCGCCCCAAAGCAAGCGAAACTCTCATCGAATATCCGCCACCCTGAGGCAATTAGTGTCAGACTGCGAGATGAGACGGACGGCAACTCCCATCTACTTCATTAGCCGGGCTCTCAAGGATCGGAGACGAGGTACACCAACCTCGAGAAGGTAGCCTCGCCTCGCGAACGCCAAGCGACGCCCGGCTACTTTCAAGCTCATTCCGCCTGTACTAACGGACTTACCTCTAAGACAAGTCTTATCAAACCGAGTCATCGGCGAATAGCTAAGTGGGCACTGAGCTCGGCGAGCACGACATCTCATACTCCCCAGTGTCTATAAAGGGCAAGCCCTTGCATTTCCGGGAGGTCAATTCACCGAGGTCGCCTCTACCGAGGTCACTCCCACCTCACGGGAGAACTCGTCTGCATCACCACGGATGTTGTATGTATGTGGAAGGACCTTCATGCAAGACGGTATGAGCTGTATCCTTCTCCTCGCCCGTAAGCAAGAGGTGACATACGCCCCGATTTACCTTCCCACCACCAACAACGGAGGAGTACAAGCATCGATCTCGTGACTCCGCTTAGCAAAGGAATTGAAAGGGACAAAGTCCAAATATTTGAGATTCCGTGTCGTGGTAAACTGTGTCTTAGACATACGAGGCTAAAGAGGATCGAATGAAGCAAGACTGAGAAGGCAAAAAGATGCCGCCTCATTTAGATACTTCAATATTAATCAAATCCCACGAGGAAAACAAATGAGCCGACATCCTTAGTAAATTAGCTTCACATCGACAACCGCCAAGAGAGGAAGTTCATTCCGATTGAGGCGTCCCACATCACTATCTCGAGGCCGAACCAAACCGGATGAGGCCCCTAAAAGATACCGGAAGTGCACACTACCTCGTGATCGCAGAGGCCAAAAAGACGATGGTGAAATCCCGTATATCTTGTGTATGAGGGCCTCTCACCGAAGTCCCACCTTCAACCCTCCCGAGATGCCCCCGGCCGTAAGAAGTCGACTACATGCTCAATGAGATTCACCGGGTCTCATGGGTCACATCGGGTCGCGAGCCTCTCAAAGAAGACGCTGAGGTCGGGATATTATCGCCCACCCTTATTCAAGATTCACCAACTCGCAAAATTGTCCAAGTGCCGCCTTCATTCCACAAGAAGCTACCCTGCATCGATCCGAAGAGCCCATGGCCTTCATGCAACGTGGGATCGACATCGCTGGTCCATTCGATCGAAGCACCGTGTCAGCTTCGCGTATTTAGTCGCTGCATGACTACTTCACAAAATGGGTCAAGCCGAGCCACCGCAACCCACGAGCAAAAGATTCAGACCTTCGTGGAAGAATATAGTCGCCGCCGCATGCCACACATTCCGATCTCGATAATGGTACCCAGCTCACGATAAAATTTCAAGGAGCCTGCAGAGCCCAGATCGACCAACGCCCACCTCGATCGCACACCCAAGCCAATGGACAAACCGAGGTGACGAACCGCACGGTTATACAAGGATTAAAGAAGAGGCTAGACCGAGCTAAAGCGATCGGGCCGAAAACTTTCCCAAGTCCTCCGTCCTACGTAATCCACACCCTGACTTCGTGATGAGAAACACCTTCACCTGGTCTATGGAACTCGAGGCCGCCATACCGCCGAAATCGGGCGCACCTAGCCCACGCACTCTTCACTTTGACCCAAATGGGAACGAGGACGACCATGGACCAACCTTGATGCTCTCGAAGAAAAACGCGAACTCGCCTTCATAAACGGGCTAAGTACAAGGGCCGTGTCGCACGGCATTACAACAAAAGGGTCAAAACCTCCGTGACTACAAGTAGGTGACCTCGCCCCACGATATAATGAAGCCAGCAGAGCCGAACGCCTTAACAAGTTGATCCGACATGGAAGTGCCCATACCGCTGCTCACGAGGACCTCGCAAGGGGCCTATAAACTATCTCACCTATCCGTGCGCTATCCCTAACTCGGCATATTTCTCATTTAAGGAGGTACTTTACATAGCTTCGATTACGATCGCCTTATGTTAGTCTCCTTACTTGTTTTACCGGCGCGATGTTATACACTTGTCAATAAAATGTTTATTTTATAACGGTATTCCATTTTATTGATATGCGAACATCTATTCGATATACCGTATTTAAACCTTCACGAGGACGCCTCACTAAGATGAATAACCCACTAAGTAGGGGTACTGCTAGGCCAACCGCACTCCTCAGATTACTCATGAAATTGAACGCCTCAAAGGCAACGCATACGCATAACCCATTAATTTGAAAGTCTACATGCACACATACGATTACTCATTAAATTGAAAATCTATATGTAAAAGACATCCAGATCGATCTCACCAAATTATGTTCAGATACAAGATAAATACATTTACGATCAAACTAAGTCCTAAGCTATGTTTATACCTCTCAAGAGGAAAAACGACACTTCAACGAGTCTAAATACATTTATACCTACATACAAAGTCCCGCACTATATACACTCATTCGACTTCCCGGCTCCGCCGAGACTCACCAAGTCGAGATAGTTCAAACAAAATCCCTGTGTCGACGATGAATACCCGAATGAACTCTGTGCCTCCACCCAATCTATGAGGACGGCACCACCGGCCCGCCCGGATGCATTCCGACACGACATGGGTAGATTCCCGCCTGGGAGGCGATCTCGGCCCGAGGCTGCACTCGACCCGTGAGCCTAACGCCGGTCGTAACCATGCCTCGCCCCGAACTATCGCCTTCCACTCGACCGCTGCCCGCGCCGCCTGTCTCCGACCCGCCGAGCCGCCCCTCTCAGCACTCCTCTTCGTGGACCCATTAGACGGAGCACTCGGCATGATCAGCCGTAGCCGCCCTCTTCGTGCTCTTCAATTATGGAATCACGCCGCCGTAGACGCCGCTTACGGGCCGGGCATGCTGCTTGCTGAACGATTCAGACATCCGCATGTATTTCGTGATGTAGTCGAGGCGCTTTAAACTTCGCTATTCGACCCTCCTCATCCTCAATACCATGCCTCCGCCAACAAGCTCGAACTCGATCGCTGGCTTCAGATATAGTAGTTCCACCATCCGCGGATTACCTTCTCATACTGCATGCTCTTCCGAGATCCGAGCCGACTTCTCCGTTGTCACCGAGCTGCCTCGCATTGCATCATCGCCCTCGGATCACCGTAGGGAAACGATGTTAACCCTCGCCCGAGGATCCATCTTGGTGTTTAATTCACCATACATTGATTATAAACCTAGTATGCGCCTATATAATTAAATCGCAACACGCTGGGGTTTACACGTGTTTACCTTTGATCCGCCGAGGTGGACGAACGGACGAACTGATCGAACGGTCGAGACTCGTGCTTTGACCTTCCGATCAGTATCCCGATTGCCCAATCTCCAACGCCGAGTGAGGACGATCTATGGAGAATGCTTCGAAAATCACCCAATGCTCTCTACTCACAACTTTCGAAAATTCTCTTCTTAATACTAGAGGGCCGAAAATTCTAGCTTTCAATATGAGCATCCCTTGACATTATCTCATACCTTATATTTATAATGCACTACCTTAATCCTATATGGAATATTACCATAATCCTATATGGAATATTACCATAATCCTATATGGAATATTACCATACACTTAGGATTATTTCCATACTCTAGGATTATTTCCATACTCTTAGGATTATTTCCATACTCTCAAGATTATTACCATAATCTTATATGGAAAGGATCTATGATATTCCATAAATATAATTATATCCTCGTGGGATAAAGAGAATAAAATCTTTCCTTTGAGAGGACACAGGGCGCGATTTTCTTACACTCTACGGCCTGGATGGGCAACCCGTGGATCAAATGAGGAATAAAGATGGGCCTCAAATAAATTAATTATCTTATGTTCACCCGAACATAAATTAATTTATAAACATTCGATCATGCCACTAGAGAAAGAATGTTGACTTACCCTTTATTACCGGTTGAGTCGGGCTTGCACTTAGACATTACGAATCCTCAGATTTAAGATATCGAACGTCCATTAATCATTTCTAGCAACTGACCGCTTAAACGATTAATATCCTTATTTCGCAAGTAGTACCACTCAACCTTATTATTGTACTTGAGCTAACTCAACTCGCAGGGTTTAGTACAATAAACCTTTGAGCTCCTTAAGGGGCGCCATCATCCTAAACGGATACGGTTATTTCGACATGTATAACTAGCGTGACATATAAGATCGCCACCACCCAAGATGGAGAATCTTGGGTTAGAACATATAACCTCACTCATAACAAGTCAAAGTGATGGTCAAGAACTCATACTCACCTAATACCTTATCGAGGTTTAGATTATCGAAGTCACCGAGATCTTGGTTCTTCACGACGGTCGAAAGAAGAACTCATCTCACCGTGATCCTTCAATACGTCGAGACGCACCCAACATAGACAAGCAACTAAGTCAAGTCACTTCTTATCTATACTGCAGACTTAAACCGACAACTCGCCCTTAAGTCGCCTCACCGTGAAACTTTTATATCTCATTAAGCTTGACCAATCATACGCACCTCGTGATCTTCTACACACCGTATGATCTAACTTATATATGAGATAAGGGACATGATATATGCAATCAAGTATTCAAATCGGATAGGAGATTGTAATAGTGGTAATGTGAAACATTGTATACAAGCTCAACCAAAATGCTTTCAAGATACAAATCAACAATCTCCCACTTATACTAAAGCAAACTTTTAGTATACAATGTGTCTTTCTACTAGCTATTACAAACAACCATCACTTTGCTTCTCCCACTTATACAAAAGTTTCCTTTCTAAGTGGGTGCCATCAAGCATAATCCAAGTCCTCTAACGTGACCATCGTAGACTTTTTGCGGCCCGAGCTCTTCGTGAATGGATCCGCTAGATTTTCCGTCGTATCAATCTTTTCAATCAAGACGCCACCTCGTCTAACGATTTCTCGTATGACGTGGTACTTTCTCTCTATGTGTTTGGTCGCTTTGTGGGTCCGTGGTTCCTTCGAGTTTGCATCGCACTGAGTTATCACAAGAAACTATGATACTTTTGGCAAACCAGTACCACATCTAGATCCATGAGGTAGTTCTTGAACCATCTGACCTCCTTGAAGCCTCCGGCGGCTACATATTCGCTTCCATGGTAGAGTCCATAATGCATCGCTTTGCCTCCATGGGATACGGCTCCACCTCCCAAGGTAAACACATAGCCCGAGGTCGACTTTTTCTCATCACGGTCGACTTGGAAATCCGAGTCAGATAACCCAAAGGCATTAGACTATCTCGCATGGTAAACTAGCCTATAATCTCGAGTCCTTTCGGTGCCGGAGTATATGCTTTGCGGCAATTCAATGAGCTTGTCCGTGGTTAGATCGATATCTAGCTACTATGCCGCCGCACAGCGAGATATCGGGCCTCGTGCATAGCATTGCGTACATGAGACTTCCTACGGCGGGCGTAAGGAACTGTCTCATTTCCTCTATCTCCTTTGCGGTCATAGGTGATTGCGTTTTAGATAAAGGAACGCCATGTCCGAAGGTAGCAATCCTTTCTTGGCGATCGATACTAAAACGAGTAATCACGAGATCAATGTAAGACGCCCGAGATAAGCTCAACATTTTCTTCTTGCGATCTCGGTAAACCTTGATCCCAAGAATGTACGCACGTGATCTCCTAAGTCTTTCATTTGAAACGATCGGATAGCCAACTCTTTACGCCTCGATAATGACTTCACGTTGTTGCCAACTAGAAGGATGTCATCTACATAAAGTGCAAGAAATACCACATCACCGTTGACATCTAACCGATACACACAACTCTCGCTAGGCAACTGGGTAAATCCATAGACTTTACCACCTCGCCAAAGCGTAAGTTCCATGATCGGAGGTTCGCTAAGTCCATAAATGGACTTAAGCTTCCATACTAGATGCTTTCACCCTTTACCACATAACCTTCGAGGTTCTTTGCATATAGATGTCTCTACCTTCCTCAAGGTAACCGCTTAGAAAAGCGGTTTTAACATCCATTTGCCAAACCTCTAGGTTCAGTGGGCTCGCTATGGCTAGAAGAATTCGATGGACTTGAGCATTGCTACGAGCGAAAAGGTCTCATCGAAATCGATGCCCTCAACTGAAAGTGTACCCTTTCGCCTGACTGGCTTTAAAAGCGAAACCTCCATCGAATCTCTCTTCCTCTTGTATATCCACTTACTACCTGGCTTCTCGCCATCGGTAGAGGTGTCTTTTCATATACATCCATAGCCGTTATGGACTCCATTTCTAAGTCCATAGCGGTGTGCCATGATCTTGCATCAATATCTCAGATTGCCTCCTCAGATGTCCATGGGTCGATTATCGCATGTTACGTGCTGGGACTAAATCCAAGATTCACCCACGAACATAAATCGCTGGGTTGACGAACAACCCTCCCACTACGACGAGGTTCTACAGCATAATGGCAACGGTGGGTGCGAGATACTTGTGGTTCTCTAACTTGCACAACTTGTTGTGTAGGTACCACAGACGGTCGGTATCTCAAGTGGAACTCGACCCACTTCAATTTCTTGAAGTATCCGTGTCGATCCTCCCACTGACTCGACATCTCGCACCTTCGCCTAATCGGTGGTGGAATACGATCATCTTCTAATTCTTGAAGAATGATTTCAACTTTGGACTTATGATTTTCATGTAGTCCTCTTCTAAGAATCGAGCATTAGTCTAATAACGACCTTCCGATCCTTAGACTATAGAATAAACCACCTTCGTTCCTCTAGATAGCCAATAAACAGACCTTGCGTGGATCTAGCCTCCAACTTGTCGCCTTCTTGTTCAAAGACATGTGCCGGATCGCCCCATATCCTTATGTGGCTTAAACCGGCTTGCGCCCAAACCACAACTCGAAGGGGTCTTTTCGATCGACTTGGACGGTACTAGATTTAGCAAGTATGTCGCCGCCTCTAAGGCATACCCCGTAACGAAATAGGCAATGTAGCATAACTCATCATAGATCTAACCATTTCCAAAAGAGTCCTATTTCTTCGCCTCCGACACACCATTTTGTTTGTGGTGTGCCCGGTGAAGTCTTGTTGGGACGTAATCCCACACTTCACTAGATAGTCCATAAACTCGTTGTCGAGGTATTCGCCACCGCGATCGGACCAGCGACTTGATACTTTACCTAGCTTAGTCTCCACTTCCGCCTTAAACTCTTTGAATTTCTCAAAGCATTCGAGACTTATGGTGAAGGTATATACGATCCGCACCTCGAGTAATCGTCAATGAAAGTGACAAAATACTGTATTCTCCACGAGCTTGTGTGGACATTGGTCCACACAGTCCGAATGGACTAACTCCAACATTTACGTGGCTCTATAACCCTTCGCTTTGGGTCCGGGTCGACATCTTACCTTCTATACAGATTCGCAGACCGGGAGCGAGAATCGTGAGATTACCCAACGCCCATTCTTAGCCGCCTTTGATCCTATTTAGATTGATGTGACCTAATCTAAGATGCCAGAGAGTAGTAGTCATCTTCTTGAAAACTTTCTTTTTAGGGTTTGATGAAGATGCAACATAGTTATAGGTATTATGTTTTGCGTAAATAGTATAAAGCTAATTATATAAGGTGCCAACACGGATAACTTCGTCATTTCTTATGATAGAAACACCACTATCAAAAATAATGTAATATCCATGAGTAAATAATTTGAAACGAAACAAGGTTACCGAAAATCCGCACATATAAAACGCCTTTCAAAACTAAAACTGTTGTCCCAAAACATAAAGAACATCTCCAATCGCAGCGACTCGACTTTCGCCAAGGCTGCCCATGGAGATCGTTATCTCGCCATCAAACGACTCCCTTGTCCGGGAACCCTCGCAAGGTGTAACAAACATGATCGATTCGCCAGATCTACTACCCAAGAATGGGTAGAACAAGTCGCTAAACATGTTTCACATTAAAGCAAGCGGCGTACTGAGCCTTGAGCATAGGGCACTGGCCTTCCAATGCCCGCCTTGCCGCACTTGAAGCACTTGCCCTTCTCCTTTGGCTTCTTTAAGCCTCCGTGCAACCATGTTCTTGCTCCCATTACTCCCACTATTTCCTCGCTTTACCACCTTTGGCACCCCTTTTTCTATTTCCATTTTGCAACGGAAATTTTGGGCCCTTAGATGTGCTAGCAAGAGCATGTGCTCCTTTTCCCATAACTCCTTCCGCAGCAACGAGATCATTAAGCAACTGACTAAGTGTAAACTCGGTCTTGCTCATGATCGCATTCACGCCGAAAGTTCTCAAAAGACTTGGGCGTGTATTGAGGATGATATCGACCTTGCTCGCCGTCAATACCTCCTCCCAACTGATCAAGACTATCCATGAGATGAGTCATGTGGGAGACATGTTCATGGACCGAACTTCCTTCTTCCATCTTACACGCCAAGATCTCTCTCATTGTGTGGAAGTCGATCGTCCGATCCGATCGCCCAAACTTACTCGAGACTTGACCAAATATCGATCGCGTCACCATCGATCGATGTCAAGCGGTGCAAGCCTTGGACATCGTAGTCATCATATAGCATTTAGCCATATTGTTTGACTTATTCCAAAGTCTCGCTCTCGCTGCTCATTAGTCGATCGCACGATAAGGGCATCGGGTTTAGGAGTAGTGAGAACAAACATGTGTTCTTCAAATGATAAGAACATATTCCATGTTTCGCTTCCACTCGATAAAATTTGGACCGGATAACGGTTTTGTGCGAGCATATTGATAATCGGCGAAGAGACATATCCGAAGCGATAATGTAAAACACATAAGCATACGATCGCAAATAATTGTGAATAATAATATTGTAACCTTTTGATAAAACAATATTAATTGAAACCTCCAATCGCCCAAGGAATCCCACATGCAAGCCACGCTGTGGACGCTTACACATGAACCCCCACCGCACTAAAATATACCTTTAGTCGCTTACTTTCAATCCATGTCAACTTATCCTTATGACAAATGAAATTAATGATCGATCTTACTAGACCACATCACTATCACGCGAAGGGACTTCATGAAGTTGTACTTGAGGTGATGTCTAAGCATCGACCACAATTTTAACAAAGAAGATGAATTCTTAGAATTGGTATACTCACTCGGACCATACCGCCCAATTCAAATTCTTTTGTTATCTCATTTTATATCTATCACTAGAGAACTTATGAAAATCGCACATGCAAGCACGCGTGTGGGCGCCATACATAAACTCCCACTTCTCAATAGATTTAAAATGTTTTATTTAGAAATCTCATCTAACAAACTTATGATAAACAAAGGCAAGCAAGCCAATGCGGTGGACGCCACTCACAAAGGCCTCACTTTGTTTAGAGATCAAAAGTGGAGGTCTTGACATTTTAATTTGAAAAATTAATTTGTCGGGTTGCTTGCTTAGTCTTTTATTCAAAAGGTTTGTCCATGCAGATCACGTAATCCTAGCATGCTTTTCTATAGAACTCAACATGTAAGACATGCTCGCAGAAATTCTAAAAATGCTTGATAAACGCGATAAACCTAGCATGCTTACTATGCGCATCCAATTACGTAAAACACTTAAAGGTTTGTCAACGTAATTTAAACATACATAGCATGCTACTGCATAATTTAAACATCCACGACATGCATATGAACGATAAAAATAAAAAACGCTCATCGCGCTCCAATCGTGAAACACCGCATTTAAATCTAATCTATTACATAGATTTACAAAGTACAGTATTTAAACTTCGAAAACGGGCCTCGCGTGCACGGGCACGGACCGGATTCAACAATTGGGCCTCGCGTGCACGGGCACGGGCCGGAATTTCGAAAACGGGTCCGGGCTGGGTCGGCCCATAAAGTCTTTGGCCGCTAGGGCTAAGCCCGCCAGGCGCCTTGACTACCGCCGCCGCTGCCGCGCTCACTCGCTGAGCTGCCTCATGGTCGCTAACGCGACCGCGACCCGCCGAAAGCACGCTGCAGCACGCCCACGCCCCGCCGAACGCCCGCCTCGACATCGTCGCCAGGCGCCAAACCTCGCGACCGCGTGTGCGCTTTCCATGCGCCGGGTTTCATGGCAACGCTGCGCCCGCGCCCGCTAGCTCGCGACGGCGCAGCCTCGCTGGTAATCTCGCGATCATGAAGTTCGCTAAGCGCGCCAGGATCCCGCGCGAGCGCGCCCCTGCCGCTTCGCAGCCCTCGCGATCGCTTTAGCGATCATGAGACTCGCCGCATGAAACCACCCGAAACAATGAGAACCTCGTTTCTTCCCGTCGTTTAGCTTCTTCGCTCGCTCGCTTGCGTTCTTCTTTACGTATAAGATTTACATAAAAAATCTAATCTAACCACGGATTTCTCGTGGTGTAAAACAAAACCAACAAAACAAACGAGCCACGATGAACGACAAATCCACAATTATAATAACGCACGAATAATCAAACGTGAATTAATCCAACAGAGCCAAGATTCGATCCTGTGCTCGATACCAATTGTAGGAAAACGATGTTAACCTCGCCCGAGGATCCATCTGGGTGTTTAATTCACCATACATTGATTATAAACCCAGCATGCGTCTATATAATTAAATCGCAACACGCTGGGGTTTACGTGTTTACCTTTGATCCGCCGAGGTGGAGCGAACGGATGAATCGATCGAGCGGTCGAGACTCGTGCTTTGACCTTCGGATCGTATCCCGATCGCCCAATCTCCAACGCCGAGTGAGGACGATCTATGGAGAATGCTTGAAAATCACCCAATGCTCTCTACTCACAACTTTCAAAATTCTCTTCTTAATACTAGAGGCGAAAATTCTAGCTTTCAATATGTGAGCATCCCTTGACATTATCTCATACCTTATATTTATAATGCACTACCTTAATCCTATATGGAATATTACCATAATCCTATATGGAATATTACCATAATCCTATATGGAATATTACCATACACTTAGGATTATTTCCATACTCTTAGATTATTTCCATACTCTTAGATTATTTCCATACTCTCAAGATTATTACCATAATCTTATATGGAAAGGATCTATGCATATTCCATAAATATAATTATATCCTTGTGGGATAAAGAGAATAAAATCTTTCCTTCGAGAGGACACAGGCTACCGATTTTCTTACAACCACGGGCTTGGATGGGCCACCTGTGGATCAAATGCAAGGAATAAAGATGGGCCTCAAATAAATTAATTATCTTATGTTCACCCGTAACATAAATTAATTTATAAACATTCGATCATGCCACTAGAGAAAGAATGTCGACTTACCCTTTATTACCAAGTTGAGTCGGGCTTGCACTTAGACATTACGAATCCCGATTTAAGATATCGAACGTCCATTAATCATTTCTAGCAACTGACCGCTTAAACGATTAATATCCTTATTTCCTTAAGTAGTACCACTCAACCTTATTATTGTACTTGAGCTAACTCAACCTCGCAGGTTTAGTACAATAAACCTTTGAGCTCCTTAAGGGGCGCCATCATCCTAAACGGATACGGTTACTCGACACGATAACTAGCGTGACATATAAGATTTGCCACCACCCAAGATGCGGAGAATTTGGGTTAGAACATATAACCTCACTCATAACAAGTCAAAGTGATGGTCGGCAACTCATACTCACCTAATACCTTATCGAGGTTTAGATTATCGTAAGTCACCGAGATCTTGGTTCTTCACGACGGTCGAAAAGAAGAACTCATCTCACCGTGATCCTTCAATACGCCGTAGACGCATCAACATAGACAAGCAACTAAGTCAAGTCACTTATCTATACCGCAGCCTAAACCGACAACTCGCCCTTAAGTCGTCTCACCGTGAAACTTTTTATATCTCATTAAGCTTGACCAATCATACGTACTTCGTGATCTTCTACACACCGTATGATCTAACTTATATATGAGATAAGGGGACATGATATATGCAATCAAGTATTCAAATCGGATAGAGATTGTAATAGTGGTAACGAAACATTGTACAAGCTCAACCAAAATGCTTTCAAGATACAAATCCAACAATCACATCTGCAGATAAATCAACCCCTCGACTTCGAGTTGTGTAATCCTTAACTTTAAAGCCTCATTCTCGAAGGAGGCGGACCACTTCGCAATCGACCTCATGCAACTTTTGTTTCATTCACGACGATGCCGAGTCGACATCCATGCCGGCGAACTTGAGTCACCTCGGCACCGACTCCTCCAAAGGCCACTTCTTCATCCTTCTCGGCTAGAGCACCTCGGACTTCTTTCACCTTTGTTAGTAACTCATGATCGAGTCCAAGTATTGAGACGAGGAATGCTAGAAATAAGACAACACACAGCGCATTTTAACAAGATATGTCTATTATTCAAAATGGAAGTTTGTACAACACGTGATCCTATCGACCCGATGAATCAGCCTATTACATTAGGTCCACCGACCTCGTGCTCATTGCCGACTCTCCGACCTCCGCCTTTGCTGCCGCTGCTCCTCCACGGTTGCCGATCTTCGGTAGGGATGTCCAAGCTCGGACTGCCGCCTCGCTTTGCCTCAACTCGACAAGGAATGCTTGAAGCTCCACGTCTTCATCTTCCTGCAGACCGAGTTACGGCCTCCGCCGTCGAGTGAGGCGAAGATGCCAAGGCATCCACCACGGGAAAGAGGTCGCCCAGCCGATTATGCGAGTATAATTCATGCATACCTCCCGAGGTTCGACCTCAACCCAACCGTCTTGGGCCTTGTCAAAATCAGGTCTCTCGCCGCCAACTTCTAGGTGGGCACATATCACCGCGGCCTCATCACAAACCCTGTGTCCGAGATGAAGGAGGAAAACTCTCCGACTGATAAGCTGCGGGCGAAGGCCCTCAAGATAGTCCTCGCCCCGCCAAGGCGCTTGTCCACGACCGGCTTCCTCTCCGCCTCGGCACCTCCTCCTAAGCGCTCTCCACTTCGGCCGCCTGTAAGGCAGTCCTTCTTCTTAAGGCGCTCTCGGCCTTCTTTGCCACTTCAGCGTTTGCCTTTGCATGTTTGCATCCGCCTGGCAATCAGTAGCGGATTCGGCAATGCCCTCGAAGGCGTCTGCGGCGCGCCGCCTTCTCTCCATGGCCTCATATTGTGAGGCGCCTCAACAACAAGACCGCCATGCGTGCATCTCACCCGCCATCGAGGCCGCGTCCCGAATATAAAACAATTAGCAACACGTAACAACAAAATCACAAGGAGAAGAGTAGCGACTTATACCTGGGAAGGATAAAGGAGTCTGGAAGCCGCACCTCGCAGAGGTCGGCCATGGACCTCGATCTCCGTGTCGGGCCCGAGATCGCCTCGAGGACCACCATTAAGTCCTTGAGTATGCCCACCACCGTGGTCGTTGGGTGGACTCATTTCGCCGCCTTCTTCCTCGCGGGCTCCCTTCGATCGGATGGTGCATGCCAGCGGCGAGCTCGCTTATATCGATTTCTCGGTAGGTCAATCTTCACCGCAAATGAATGAGAATGTCGTTAGCACAACGAAATCGACGGGAAATAAAGATAAGAAGGTTGCCCTCACCCAAATCGCACTCGACATCGAGCTGCGTCGACCTATAGACACTCACCAAAGATCGCTCAAGTCATCTTCTAGATAATTGATCGACAGATCTCACCCATATCGCTCAATGACTCCTCCATAGGCCCATGGAATTAATTTTCACATCCTTCATCGCACTGAGGCCCCACTCATACCTCGGATATCCCTCAACCCGCAGAAGAAATATCTATTTTGCTAGTGGGATACCTTTGAGGGGATGTTATTTGAACTTCAAAGCGAGTGATAGATAATACACCCCCTATGGACTTGATGCTAAAAACGATCAAAACTTCAAAAGAAAACTCCTCACCTATGCCATAACAGCCAACCTAGTTCCAACAACCCACCTAATAGAATTCGGGTCACTTGGCATATGGGATCCGAAAATACTCAAGGCTTTGGAAAATAGGGCAAAAGGAAACCTAAGCCCACCTATTAAACTATCTACAAAATGGTAATAAACCCTCCGAGGGCCATCGCCTCTATCATTGGGTTTCTGCAGCACCACCATGCATCCTCCGGAATGTGGTATTTCTCCGCAACCTCCGTGAGCTCCTCTCGTCGTTAAAGTTGATCTCGCCGCACCAATCCCGATGCCATCCCATACCGATGACAACGGTGAAACCCTGAACTAAGTCCTATAGATTTACCTAGGCGATTATGGCATATATAATCCTCACATCGATCTCGCGCCGTAACTCAAACCGAACCGTAAATACTGGCGAGAAGAGGAATGAGAAGATGAAGAATACATACTTACTTTTTCCGAGCGAGATATCCGATTTCTTCAACAAAGTTTGAAAGAGGATGGGAATTTCTGGTATATACTCGAATAAAGTCAAGAAGAAAGTGAATATTGCTTTTCGACCTATTTATAGGACATATGGCGCCTAAAATCTGCCGCTTCATTTATCACACGTGCTATCCACGATTGGTTGTGTGATCGACGCCACAAGACTGCTCGGCGCCCAACTACCGCCTCGGCGCGATGACGACTCTATAGAAGGCATGCACCGCCGATCGATCACGTAATGATTACATTGAGCTCGGACATCGGACTACGCCAATGTCCTCCTCAGACCGGCAGGTCTTTCAGGTCGGACCTCGACGTCCTCCTGACATCGGACCTCGACGTCCGCCAGTCTGTTCACGTAATGATTACATTGAGCTCAGACATCGGACTACGCCCATGTCCTCCTCAGACCAGCGGAAGTATTTCAGATCAGACCTCGGTTCCCTGTCAACGAACAACGCCACAAGAGTTTCTCCCTTCAGTTCGGACCTCGACGTCCTACATAAGAGCGAAGCTGCTTCAAACCAAACCTCGGTGTAACCTATACAAGATTCAGGTCATAATTCGCCCTCAGCAAAGCGTGAGACAAGAACCTTCGACGAAAACTTGACGAAGCAACATCCCGCCTCAAGAAAGCACATTCTCCGTGTCACCCTGGCAAGGTCAAGCTGACTTTTCTGTGGCTATGATAGGATATGGCCCAACCTCTCAAGCCCACTAGCGAGCCCACACGAGCCGGGCCTAACCTAGTGTCGCCTCTACTCGGTTCGCCCCCAACGACGCCCCCAAACCCTAATTAAAGGAGTCAAGGACACAATAATGGGGTAACGTGGAAATCATGGACAATTATGGTGGAGATCATGGTCGGGTTATAGAGGATCATGGTCCCGCCAATCGTGGATTCGTGGTAAGGTTTACGTTTATGTATAAATAGGAGTTAGATTGAAGGTAAAGGGTTGTAATTCTTCAATACTGTAGAGTTCAAGATACTTGTCAGAATCCGATTATAGTAAACATCTTGAGGATCATCTCCTCCGCGGACGTAGATCTTATTCTCGATCGAACCACGTAAGTTTCTCGCGTTTTAACTCGCTTTCATAAATCTCACGACTAGATTTATCAACGCTCCTTTAAAAAATAAAGAAGGAAAGAAAAGTACATGTGCTTAGTCAAATAATCCAGAATGATCTTCTAGAATGTGTTACTTGCATAGACAGGAGCATGATAATGTCCATATCAAATAAACTGACATCGAAATTACGTAAGGGTGCCTAACATATTAAAATTCACAAGACAAAATTATTTTGAGATCCAAAATGATATTATGCGATATATCTGTGAAAAGAAAATTTATGTTTGGATTTCGATTAACTACTATGTACGAATCTTGACCCTCATTAATTAAAACATGCTAGGCTCTTTAAAATGTATATAAGTTTGAATTAATTTTGCATCTTCCATGATTAATTTGTTTTAGGTATCAAAAGTGTGATTTTCATATATTTGTTTTAAATAGTAAATCGAATCTGTGAGTTGAAATAACTAAAATAACAAGATATGCTAAATAACTGCACCGAATATTCAGCAATAAAAAATGCATCAAGCCATGTGCTTCACAATCAAATAAAGACCAAAGACGACCACCAATTATATCTCTAAATGAATTCGCGTAGTCTCCTTCTCTGTCACCGGTCAACAATTACATGCTATGGATTTATATTTCGCCTTATGAATTAAATTTTATTCAAAGTTGCTGGAAAAATCAGTTAGAATTTCAAGACACACAGTTCGCAATTTCTTTTTTAATCGAACAATCTTAGAAGTATACGAATTTTGCACGCACTCCTAGATATTGAATCCGTAATTATGACTTGTAAGATAAAGAGCTCTCGCGCAAGAGTATATATGGAGGGTTGTTTGGCCGAGCTTATAAGCTCTTCAAAATAATTTATAAGTTGTTTAAGAGTTTATAAACTCAATCGATATGTTTGATAAATTAAGTTATTAGAGAGTTTATAAGTTTTCAAAATAAGTTCAAAGAGCTTATAAGTTCTATTAAAAAAAGCTTCAAAACCCAATTTATTTTTAATTGATCTTATAAGCTACAACAAAACTATAAAAATAACTTTCATATATTTTTTTATTTCCATGTTTATCCTTATTATCGAAACACTTTAGCATCTTATAAACTCTTAATACACCTTATCTTATAAGTTCTTAAAACAACTTATAAGTTGTTGGAGCTATAAAACTTTCTAAAATAATGAAGCCAAACACCCTAATTGTCATATCAAGGAAATACAAATAAAATGAATTTTTAAATATACTTTGTTGAAAATAAAAATAATATACTGGTGTTATAGTTTTAATATGAAATGCAAAATCACACCAAAAGAGAGTTTACTTAAGTGCATCCTCAAAGCGATAAATTTTGTTGGCTGTGTTTGATACGATAAATTTATTAAGTTAATTTAGACTTGCTTAGGAACACGATTATATGATTATATCTTTCTTTCTACCAATTTAAAATTGACATTGTACCAAAATTATTATAGAGTAACTTTGTAGTTTAGTAAAAAAAATATACTCCCTCTAGCCTTGATATTTGTTCTTTGATTTCAATAATACAAGTTTTAATAAATATGATGAGTATAAAGTGAGTGGAAAAAAAATCCACATTATAATAATATATATTATATGAGTGAAAAGATGAGTCATGTGTGATTTTATCAATAAATGAATTGATTGTGGATAAAAATTATAAATTTATGTGGGGACATATAAATAAAAATGAATATTTTTATGTACGAATAAATTGGAATTAAGTGAGTATTTTTTGAAAACGAATGTACTATAAATTAATTGTCTTTTAGGACATTGGGCAATATTTTACCATAATACTTCCTTCATCCCTCAATATCCTTTCCAGTTTTCCTTTTTGGAACGTTCTCCTAATTTTTTTTTGGTAATTATCCCTCATACTTATTATCCTCAAAAATACTTTTTATTTAGGGCGAAAATCTTATATAGTCTTTGTGTTAAGTTTGCTATCTTTTTTATCCATATGTTAAGTTCTATCATTTTAACCATTTGTACAATTTTATCCTTAAACATAAAAATCACATGATTCAATGCAGCAGCCAACCATCCCTATCTCTCTGCACGCTGCCAACCCTCCCTCATGAAAAATTAAAACAAAATGGTTGGTCACCAAAATTGCAAAGAAAATGGGTTGGCCGTGGAAAATGGGTTGACCGTGGGTTGTGGTCGGAAAAGCAGATGGGAAGGGGAGGGTTGGCCAGGGAGAAGGGAGAGGAAGGGTTGGCGGCGGCAAGGGGATGGTTGACCGAAAAATAGATGGGAATGAAGGAGGTTGGCCGCAGGAAGCAGATGGGAAGGGGAGGGAGGTTGATCACGGAAAAAGGAGAGGAAGGAGAGGAGAGGGTTGGCACGGAAGCAGATGGGAAGGGGAGGAGGGTTGGCCGTCACGAAAAGGAGAGGAAGGAGAGGAGAGGTTGGCCGTCGGCAGATGGGAGAAAGGGATGGTGGCCGCCGGAAAATGGGTTGGCCGCGGGTTAGGGAGGATATTTTTGTAATTTTAATTAAAAATAGGTAAAAAAAGTAGCATGTTAATATATGAGTTAAATTAGATAGCAATGTTAAGATTTGGGGCAATTCTCCCCATTAACACTTTTATTTATATATTTTACCATCGTCTATCACTATTTCTCTTTTTATTCTCAATAACTCATTTATTTACAACTTTTTACCATCTATGATCTATCACTAACTAATATAATACTACACTAATATAAAAATTTTATTCTGTTCATAATACACTCAATAATATGTATTAAAATTCGTATCCCAAAATTATCATAAAGGAATTTGAGGGATATAGATAGTAGGACTTTAAGTCCCAGCAATTACAATACTAATTTATTTAAATTCTTTTATTTTCACGGATAGAACATCAATCAATGAAGTATATCTAAAATGGTCAGTAATCTTAATCAAAACAATACTGTTTGTCGAGCATACCAGATCTATATTACTAGATTTTTAGTAACAGAAAATTTGAGCATCGTTAATATTTATCTCACGTGAATATATAATACATTCATTTCATTTTAAGTGATTTATCTTTGGACATGTAAATTAAAAAAATTAGATTTTATGTGTAAAATAGTGTGATTTATAAAATTTGAGATATTTTTATGTGTAATTTATTTATTTTTGGGTATAGACTACTTAAAGTGGGACATCCCAAAGAAAAATACGAATCACTTAAAATGAAATAGAGGACTATTTATTATTATTAATTTATGTATCTAATATTTTATAAATTATTATTAAAATTATCAGATTTATAAATTATATAAAAATCAAACATCAACTTATTTTTATTTATTCTTTATTTCAAAAAATCAAACTTTGATTTTTATGTAATTTTAATATTTTCAGTAATAATTTGAGAAATATAGTATTAGAATAAAATATACTAAAAAATATTGAAGTGAGCTGTCATAGATGCTCACAAGATGAGCTTGCACATCAATTCTCTCTTCATATGTATTCGAGGTAATCTTTTGTGTGGACGTTTGTATATACAGACAATAATATTTTTTTTTATATAAATAATACTTTTAAATTATATTATAAAAAATAAATGATATTTTTCTTTAATATAAATAATATTTTTATCCGTCTATACTCACGTACAAATTTTTTTTGTGTATATATTTCTAATTACGAGAAATTAACATTGGTATCATAACTACAAATTTCGTAATTTTATGAATCATGAACTGAAAAATCATTCTAAACAAAATCACAAACTCAAAATTATTATTAAAAGAGAGAGTAACATGGAACCAACCACATGGCAATGAATGATGAAAAACAGAGAGAAAACCTATGGTTTTTGGATAAAGGGGCGGGGCAGTTGGCGGAGTTGGTTTGACACACAAAAACGAACCTTCCAGCTCTCATCCAGCACATTCTATTCCATTGAATCAATCGAAACTCCTAGAATCTTGTCTAATCTCTCACCTAATCCCGATTCCACAAAATTAAAAACACAATAAATCGCACATTAATTCCTTGTACCAATTTTCCGCTGACGTAGCACCCAAAAAATTCAATCTTTTTCTGTCATATTCTCCGCCCATAATCCAATCACTAATCTTGGATTATCTAATTGCCTGTGTTCAAGAATATTGTCTGGTTTCCCTATTCGTGTCAATTTGTGTGGGGCCACTGCAATTGGGAAAATCCTGGCAGCCGATAAAAGTAAGGCACGTGCATCATTCTAAACCAGCAAGAAGAGAGATATTGAGATTGAGAGAGAGAGGAAGAATAGGTTTAGGCTTTGTTGTAGGCAGAGGTGGATGATGCAGCTTTGATGAAACAAGAAAATGGGTGAAAGGTAGGCCATGAGAAAATTGTGGGAGGACTCAAATTTGAAAAGTCTGAAAAAAAGAAAAAAAGAAAAAGAAAAGGAAATAAAGCATAATTTTTGTGCATGCCTTAAATAAGAAACTCTTGTCATTCTACCCCATTCTTTAACAAGAAAGGTCCCTCAATAATTTTTCTCTCACCTCATTCTTGTTCATTCTTGATTCTTGAGAGGGGCTTTTCTTGATTAAAGATTTGTTGTTTTTCATGTTTGAGAGCCTTCTCTTGAAACTTTTCTTGAAGAAGGCTCAAAGACATTACCTTTTAATTCATCTGTGTGTCCATACACACACATAATTTTCTTTTGTGTGTGTGAGAGAGACAGAAAGAGATAAAGAGAGGATGTTTAGGTGGTGGGTATCAACCCTCCAACTATTGGAGCTGTTTGTGAGCTCCTTAGTGCATTTGTTGTTTGGCTTTTACATATTCAGCAGTGCTGTGGCTGGCGATCTCTCGCAAACAATAAATGATTTGTTTTCAAGCCTAATTTGGCAAGTGGCCTGCAAAGCGATGAGGCTGAGAAGCGAAATCCACCACTTCATCCGATGATTTGCCTCCGATTGTGCTAGTTCATGGCATCTTTGGCTTTGGGAAAGGGTATTGAGATTCTGGCCTTCTTTCGATTTTCTTGAGGATTTTCTGACGTTTCATGCGATTTCAAGATTGGATTTTGGTTCATTTATTTACAGAAATTAGGAGGCTTGTCTTATTTTGCTGGAGCTGAGAAGAAAGATGAGAGAGTTCTTGTCCCTGATTTAGGCTCCTTAACTAGCATATATGACAGGTTGGTTTTGTTTCAAAATGTCGAAAAATGCCCTTTTAATCAAGGTGTTTGTCGGTTTGATTGATTGTTAATTTGTGCATTTGATTGAATGTGGGATTTAGGGCTAGAGAATTGTTCTATTACCTAAAGGAGGGCAAGTTGATTATGGTGAAGAGCATAGCAAGGCTTGGGGACACAATCAGTTTGGTAGAGTTTATGAGCAAGGTGAGAAATTTGATCTCGTGAAAGAAGAAGACCAGAACTGGTTTATTCCTCGTCTTCATCTTGAATATTTGTTTGATGTTTGTATCTGCAATTTGTGATGTGTAGGGCATTACCCTGAATGGGATGAGGATCATCCCATCCATTTTGTGGGGCATTCGGCTGGGGGGCAAGTTGTTCGAGTCTTGCAGCAAATGCTTGCTGATAAGGTGTAATTTTGATGAATTAGTTGGGAGTTGATAGGTAAAGCAATCTCAAATTTGGATTTGCCACTAAGTTTTAGTACAATTTCAGGCATTCAAGGGATACGAGAACACTTCTCCAAGCTGGGTGCTAAGCATAACGTCATTGTCTGGAGCGTTCAATGGCACAACGAGAGCCTATTTGGATGGAATTCAGTAAGTTCTCTTTATGCTACATTTCAGTATAGTAGCAATGAGATTGATAATTCAAGAAAATAGCATCTTGATAGTGTCTTATAGTTCTTCATATGCTCAATCTTAGAACTTGAAATTATTGTGTTGAGTTGTTGATTGCATTAGGGAGTGTGAATTAGAGAATACATAATCGTTGAATCCGATTATTTATCTGATCTTAGGCAATACATATTTGCTTGTTACATATCCACACCTCTTTGATGAATAGAAAAGCCCAAACAGATCCTAATTTCAAGTAAACATTGATTGTTGGTAGGCCAGAAGATGGGAAATCATTGAAGCCTGTGTGCCTGCTGCAGCTGTGTCGGATAGGAGTGATTCTCTACGACTGGTTTGACATTCCGTGGCTTAAGAACTACTACAATTTTGGGTTTGATCATTTCAACATGTCTTGGAAGCAGATAGAATTTGGGGTCTCGTGAACTGCCTCATGGGAAGGCGGGCCCTTTGCATCTGGAGACTGGATTCTGCCTGATCTCACGATCCAAGGGTCGATCAGATTGAACAGCCATATACAAACGTTTCCTGACACATACTACTTCAGCTATGCCACCAAACAAACGAGGAAAGTCATGGGGGTCACAGTCCCTTTTGGCCTCCTCGGAATACACCCTCTGCTGTTTATCCGAGTCTTGCAGATGAGTGTGTGGCGACACCCTCCTGACGTTCCTCCTCCTTACAAGGGCTACCGGTGAGTGCTGAGTAGATCGTGCTCGTGTAATCTCATTTGGTGTCATTACAATTTCAGGATCCGGACAATATGGCCTAATGTGCTGATTTGTTTGCAGAGATGAAGAGTGGTGGGACAATGACGGAGCGCTCAACACCATATCCATGACACACCCACGTATCCCAGTTGAGCATCCTAATCACCTAGTAGTGAAAGATTCGGAATGCCAACCCTTACAACCGGGCATATGGTACGTTCTCTCTTTTCCCTTCTCGTCTCATCATTCTTCTGATATTCGTTCACTATCTTATATACGAAAAGAGTCCTCATGAGACACGGGTGCAGGTATTACAAAATTGTGGAAGGCGATCACATCCTCTTCATTGTGAACCGGGAGAGGGCGGGGCTTCAGTTTGATCTGATATACGACAGCATCTTTGAGCGATGCAGGAAGCACACCTTCAGGAAGAAGCCAACCATGCCAAATCAACTAAGTCAATAGAATAGCCACATCAAAACAGGATATTTGCTTTGGGATAGTTTTTTCATTTCTTCTTTTTCTCTCTTGTGTAGCTGGGCTCGAAAAGCAAGTGTAGTGCAGATGTTTGCTTGCCTGTTTACCACAAATTCTATCTTTACCATTTACTACTTTTATATGATACCCATTTTTCTGAGGATATTCTTACTTGGTAGGTAGAACAGTATCGTTGAAGTATTGCATTTAACTACATCTGTTGCTCTCCAATCCTAACATTAGTTATTTATTATTGATTATTAATTTATTAGTTTTAAACATAATAATATTACATTGTAGCTCTCAATTTAATCCGTTGATAGAGTTAGCCAAAAATCGAGGAGATTGACCAGAGTAATCAAAAAATTCTGATTACTTAATTATCAGATTCCATTACTCTGTTTTTTAATTTAATAAGTTGATTTTGATGTTAGTACAATGTTTTTTGATTTTGTTCAATATCTAATAAAAAAAATCTGACATGATAATTGAAGATTAAATTTTTTAAAGTGTGTCAAATTATCTTCTCTCACCAAGTAATTGATTAGTTATTACGTGGTCATGTTAAATAATATTTATTTTGTATCTAATACAAAGTTATTTTTGATGGAGAAAAAACGATCTAAGATTTATTACAAGAAAATAGTTATTAAAAAATATTCATACATGTTAATTTTTTTGGGTAAATACTTTGGCCCGATATCGAAAGGATTAAGATTAGGACCAAATTATTTTACCCAATTAGACCGACTGAAATAACGTGAAACCGAAGGCGGTAGCTCAGAATTGAATGAATTAGTCCAATTGAGATCCATTAGATAATAAAAAATCTTACAAAACAAAATTATAGAAAAGAAAAATATAGGATGTGAGAAAAATATCAAAAAAGCGGTGATTATTAATCGATCGATCTTAATTTCGTAAGGAAATAAATGCGCAAGAACACCAAAGATTTACGTGGTTCGATCTGTGAATAAGATCTACGTCCACGAGCGAGAGAGAGAGTGTATGTGTGTGAGGTGTAAAGCGATTACAAAGAGAGTGAATGAATTTTGTCGTCTAATCTAGCCTCTATTTATACACAATATATTGACTCAGATCTCGAATCCAAGTCTTCTCTAACTAGGATTCGAGATCCTATCCCTCTCAATTAGGATTCTTTTAGATATGGTGAGAACTTCTGCGTTCCCACTAACTTTAGAGTCTTCATGGGCGAACTTGTCGGGCCGAGCTTGATGTCGGGGTTACTTGTATTGGGCGCGATCTTGGGCCCCAGTAGTTGGGCGTATCCTATCACAACCCCCCAAAAAGACGCAGACGAGGTCGTCTTGGATTGAGGTTGTTGTGACGAGCGGGGTTTAGACGATCTTTGACATTCTTTTATTGTCCGACTTTGTGTGTGTCGATGTTTCGACGTCGATATCAGATCTTTGTGCTTTCATGGCGTCGCCGAGGTCTTGTTTGTTGTTTATATCTCGGGCGAGGTGTCACGGCTTCTCGCAACGAGCGTTATGCCGAGGTCTTATGGCCGCTTCACCTAATGAGGCGTTAAGCGAGGTCTCTTGGTCGCTTTACCCGACGAGGCGTTTAGCAAGTCTTCGACCGATTTCACTTGGCGGCGTTAAACCGAGGTCTCTGATGGCTTCACTCGGCGAGGCGTTAAGCGGTATTCGACCGCTCACCGCCGGGCGTTAAGCCGGTCTTGTGAATGGCTTCACCGCCGAGGCGTTATGCCGGGTCTTCGATCGCTTCACTCGACGCGGCGTTAAGCGAGGTATTCGACCGCTCACTGTCGGGCGTTAAGCGAGATCTTGTGAATAGCTTCACCGTCGGGCGTTATACCGAGGTCTTCGACCGCTTCACCGACGCGGCGTTAAGCCGATGTCTTTGGGCCGCTTGACCGTCGGCGTTAAGCCGGTCTTGTGAATAACTTCACTGTCGGGCGTTATGCCGAGGTCTTGGACCGCTTCACCGACGGGCGTTAAGCGAGGTCTTGGATCGCTTTACGGCGGCGTTAAGCGGGGTCAAGACGGATTTTCTGCCGTTCTTTGATCTTGGGCCGCGGATACGCATTTAATGCGCATTAAATTGGCAGCGTTGGATTCCGATAAAGTGCATATTGGGAATGTCTTCCTTGATCGCAATATCTCTTATCACTTTACTTTTCTACATTTCTACATTTTCAAAAAAAACTCCTTGCTTCTGCGAAACAATTATTCTGCGCCATTGTGACTTGAAGCTTCTTGTCTTCTTCATCGATAAACAAAAGTAAGTAATGGCTACTTTTCTTATAACGAGTCGCCTTGGCGTCAAATCGTGTCTGCTTCCCCGCCTAATTTGTTAGTGTCTGCTGCTTTTACGTCGTATTCATATGCCCTCTCTCGAGTGTAGTCTGCGATTCCCTCGGTGGGGGATTGCGATAAAGTGTCTTCTTTTTCAATCTTAGGTATTTACGATATTAGGGATGTCGCTTTCAATATAGTATTCCTTCTAATATTGAGTTCGTTGCCCCGTCAGGAGGATAGGGCTTGTGCCCTCCTGATGGTTTTATTGTCGTGTGTGAGGACGGCCTCAAGGTGGTCTTCGCCTTCCTTACCCTTATGTATATGTTGAGTTCCAAGAGATGTTTGGCCTATCTCTTGCCCAACTCTCGCCGAACTCATTCCGGCATATGACTGCCCTAGGTGTCTATGCCTATAGGCATAATTTTCCTTTGACCTTGGGGCTCGTCCTTGCTTTTTTGCAGAAGAGGCGGCTCGGGGTGGTATTATCTATCACCCGTAGGAAATTCAAAGCAAAGATTAAATCGAAGATCTCAAACCGCGTAAGAAGTTCTTCTTCTGTCGGTTTCAGGGACATATGGAGTTCCCATGGCGATCTGATAAGATCGCCGATGTATTTGTCGACAAGGGCTTCGGTGACCTGGAGGAGGCGCTGGACAAAATTGGCCTTGTTGACGAGGTCTTCTCCGAGGCCGAGCTTGCAGAGGCGGGGCTTAGCCCTTATGATCCTACCTCCAGGGTGGAGTCGGTGAAGGGTGAGGCCCCTTCTTCTCCTTTTTTTTTTCTTTATTTCATGATTATACGTGTTGATGCTGACCCATGTATTTCCTGGTAGTGAATCTTCTAAGGGAGAAAAAGAAGAAAAGGAAGGAGCCGATCCCTGTGGCCGAGCCGATCTCTGTGGCCGAGGCGCCGTCTCTGACCTTGAAGGATTTCGGGGACATGCCCGAAATGAGTGTGGGGCCTTCGAGGTCCCTTCACCGCAGCCACTCAAGCGCTTGAAGATGCGGAAGCATGTAATCCCCGAGTCCTCGGTTCTTTCGCCGAGGTGAGTCTGATGTGGTTCCAAGTCGGTACCTCGCCTCTTTCCGAGGTAATGTACTTGTCCTTATACTTTGTGCGAGTAGTATCAAAATTGTGTTCTTCCTCGACTGATGTATATATTGCATAGGGGTCGAGGGCGTGGCGGCAGAGTGTCAAAAGTATCCGATCTTATATCGGATTACTTGAAGCGGCGCCGTTCTGCATTTGACGGGTGGCCGGTATGCTCGGGAGGTGGAGGCGAATACCTCCTTGCTCAAGAAATATCCGAGGCCGAGGCTAAGATCCGAGGACCTCGTCAAAGCGAAGCGGCGGATCGACGGCCATTGAGGCGGCGATAAGGCGGTCGTGGAGGCGACTATGGCGGAGGAGGCGGCAAGGGCCGGGCGGCGAGGACCGAGGTTGCCTTGATGAAGGCCGAGTAGGGCGAGTTCGCCGTCGGGAGGCGGACATGGCGAGCTCAGAGGAGAAACGCCGCGCTTTGGAGAGGTTGCTCATGTCGGGCGAAGCTTCTCGGGATGGTTTCGACGCGGTGAGGTGCTTAATAAGCGCGCGTCTCGGATGCTGTCGAAGAGGTCGCCGAGGACTACCTGCACTGGACAAAGCCAAGTATGGGTGCGAGGAGACCGAGGATGATGTCTGAGGCGGCCTATTTTGATGTGCTCGTCCGCGGCTGAAGGAGCTTCCGTCTTTGCGAGTAACTCGCTCCTCCTCGGTTCTTTTATCCGTGGAGTCTGTTCGCTTTGTCCGTGGATCGGGATCCCCGACCGCTTTATTGTCGATCATGCAAAGGGTCGGGGAGGCGGTGATCTTGAAGGCGTCGAGACTCGGTGGTTCCCAAGAGGTCAAGTGGTCAGCCGACAATAGGGCGGAAGAGGCCGAGGCTATCCAGCCGAGGATCGCAGCGGATGTGGACATGGCGAAAGCTTCCGGAGGGTCGATTGATCCCATCTTTTCACTCTTTTTTTTTTTTTTTTGAATGTAAATGTATATTGATTTTGCTATGGGCATGTTAATAAAATCACAAGTTTATGTTAAGAAACTTATCTTTTTATTCGATTGTCTCTGAAATGCTTGATGCTTCTCCTTGGTTGAATCGAATCAAAGACACATCGCGGGCTCTTGAGTTGAAAGAGGTCGAACTCTCCATATAAAGGCGGTTGGTCACGTCAGCGGAGTCGATGTCAAGCATAGAGCCGCTCGAGAGAGGCTGACGAGCTCCGTGCTCGCCTTTTGGGTTGGAGGAGGCGTTCGAGGTCGCCAAGGAGAAGGCAAGGTGATAGCCGAGGAGCATGCCGAGTACGAGGAGGTTATCCACGAAATGGTGGGATGACGATCCGGAAGTTGAAGCGAGGTTGTCGAGGCTGCGCCGTTGTCAGCGAGTACCGCGCGAATATGGTCGGACCTCCCGCAATTCACGGAGCGGTATGTTGAATTAAAAGGCTCGGAGCATATACAAAATATCGTTGCTCGACAACCACAGCTCGGCGAAATGCTTCGACGGGATGCAGAGGCCTCTTCTTCACGGGCTTCTCGATCTAGAATAACAGAACCAAGCTATGACGATCCGGGTGGCGCGCTCAAGAGAGGCGTGCCATTGCCCTCGAGCGTCGTGGACCCTCAAGGCATCGAGATCGGGCGTCATCAGTGGCCGAGGCCGAGCTCGCAGAGCTGCATCGTCAGTGACCGAGGTCGAAGGCGGGGCCCGTGGTGTAGATCAAGGACGAGGTGGCGGTGGGATTAGCATAGATGAGCCGTTGAATCGTGATTTTGCTGAGGGATTGGCTCGATTATTCCGGTCTCCGCCTTTGTAACTCTGATAACTTATTTGTTAATAAAAAGATTTATTTGCTTCGTGTTGGCTTTGTATTGAACAAGAGTAATATGCGAAGGTAGTTAGTCTCTTGTATAGAAGGCGCTTGAAATAAACGAAGGAATCCGTTCCGTCCGCACGGTAGGGGTTCTGTTTTTGCCGAGGTTATCGGGAGGGTGGTCCCTTTACTCGACTACATAGAAAGAACCGCTTGAAATAAGCGAAGGTAACTCGATTTCGTATGTAGGGTGGTTCCTGTTTTTGCCGAGGTCATCGGGAGGGTGGTCCCTTCATCTACATAGAGAACGGCTCAAATAAACGAAGGTAGTCGATCTCGTATGTAGGAATGGTTCTGTTTTTGCCGGGTCGTCGGAGGGTGGTCCCTTCATCTACATAGAGAACGGCTTGAAATAAGCGAAGGTAGTCGATCTCGTATGTAGGAATGGTTCTGTTTTTGCCGAGGTCGTCGGGAGGGTGGTCCCTTCATCTACATAGAGAACGGCTTGAAATAAACGAAGGTAGTCGATCTCGTATGTAGGCATGCGCGTTTAAATTTACATTCGTATGAAATGAGTGTAATCGACCTCCGTCGGAATTTGTCCTCCGTAGAGGGTAAATAATGTGAAGATTAATTATGCATTAGTGACAAGTAGAACTCGTAAAATAATATTTTATTGATAAAAGATGGCGCCACCACCAAATAAGACTCGGACTCTAAACAGACTTAAAAAAAAACGACCGAACAAGACCCGACCATGACACTTATGCATAATATTTCTTGGATGGATGATGTGCCATCGTTGGGTAATTGCTCACCGGACAATTGAGCGAGCTTATAGGCCCTTTGCCGAGGACTTCGTCGACCGGTGAAGGTCCTTCCCATGTGGCTTCAAGCTTGCCGAGCTCGCGGGCTTTGTTGACTTCATTATTTCGAGTACGAGGTGCCCACTGGAATTGTCGGGTTTAACACACGGTTGTAATACCGAGCTACTTGTTGCTTGTACCGAGCTTCCTTGATGTGGCGAGGTCCTCTTTCTTCGAGTAGATCTAGATCGGTTCGTAGATTTTCCCATTTGCTTGGCGGAGAAGTCGATGGTGCGGGGACTCGGTACTCCGATCTCTGCGGGGATCACTCGCCCGGTTCCATACACCAAACGTAGGGTGTTTCTCCGTTCGAGGTCCGAGGTGTTGTTCGATGCGACCATAAGACTTGTGGTAAATTTTCCACCCGAGGCCCTTAGCTCGGTCGAGGCGAGTTTTAGACCCTACGATGGTCCTATTGGTAACTTCGTCCGACCATTTGCTTGAGGATGGGCCACCGAGGTGAACTTTGTTGGATCGAAGCTCTTGACACCAATCTTTGAATGTTTTATCCGTGAATTGTGTTCCGTTATCCGAAAGGAGGATATGGGGATGCCGAGCGACACACTATGCTCTTCCGCACGAAGTTGAGGCGTTCTTGCTTGTGATTTTCGCGAGGGCTCGCTTCCACCCACTTCAGAAAGTAGTCGATCGCAACAATTAAGAATTGAGCTGTCACGGTGCTTTACAAAGGGCCCACAATGTCGATCCCCATTGCATAAGCGGCCAGGGCTGCATGCGGAGGTGAGGTCGGTGCTGTGGTAGCAGTGCGTTCGCCCCATGGATTTGACACTTGGACACTTTTTACGAGGTCCATTGAGTCTTGGAACATTGTTGTGATAGTATCCCCATCGCATGACTTTCTTTGACAAGGCTCGGGGTCCGATGTGGCTTCCGCACGAACCTTCGTGTATTTCTCGTAGAACGTAATTAGCTCGGTTCGGACCCAAGCACTTTAGGAGAGGTTGGAGATATGACTTTCTGTATAGGACCCCCTGCTCAATTGTATATCGCAGACTTGTTCAGATCCTCCTAGCCTCAAACTTGTCACGGGGCGATTCACCGCTCTCCGGTACTCAAAATGGGAGTCATCCAATTGGGTTCTTCATCCGAGACTACGTTGATCTCGGCTCCGTCTTCGACATCGTCTATGCTTCTGCTTTGGACTTCCTCTACTGGCGGGCTCGTTGATGACGAGGCCAATTTACTTAAGATGTCACTCGGCTATTTTGCTCCCTTGGGATGCGAACTATCCGAAGTGTGAGAAAGTCCGTTGCGGGCCTTTGCTTTTCAAGATACTTCTTCATTCATCAGCTTTTTGCCTCGTATTTTCCCAACATTTGGCTTCTGACGACTTGAGAGTCATTGTGAACTTCTGCACGCTCGTGTCTCGAGACTTTGAGCGAGGCGAAGTCCCGCGATCGCCTCATACTCCACTTCGTTGTTCGTATTTTGAATGTGAACCAAGTGAGTAAGCGATCTCTTGGTCGTCCGGGCCTGGAGTAAGATACCGCTCCGCTACCTTTTTCGAGCCCGTCAGCGTGGAGTTGCCGGCCTCCTCGGTGTTTCAACCATGGGTTCGGCTTCGCATCGTCGACACGGACTCGGTGGGCTTCGGTTTTTCGACGGTTAGCCTCGGCAAGGAAATCCGCTGAGGCTTGACCTTTGATGGCTGGCGGGGCGAATGGATATATCGTGCTCGCCAGTTCGATTGCCCATTTCGCGATTCTCCCGATGCTTGGTCATCAATACTTGCCAAGTGGGTAGTCGATGAGGACTTGTATGGGATGTGCATGGAAGTATGGACGTAGTTGTTGGATTTGTATATCTTGGCGGTTTGGTTGAGCTTGTATACAATGTTTCTGTTACCACTATTACAATCTCCTATCTGTTTTGAATACTTGATTGCATATATCGTGTCCCCTTATCTCATATATAAGTTAGATCATACGATTGTGTAGAAGATCACGAAGTCTCGTATGATTGGTCAAGCTTAATGAGATATAAAAGTTTCACAACGAGGCGACTTAAGGGCGAGTTGTCGGTTTAGGGCCGCAGTATAGATAAGTTGACTTGACTTAGTTGCTTGTCTATCTTGATGCGTCTACGGCGTATTGAAGGATCACGATGAGATGTGTTCTTCTTCCTCGACCGTCGTGAAGAACCAAGATCTCGGTGACTTACGATGATCTAAACCTCGATAAGGTATTAGGTGAGTATGAGTTCTTGACCATCACTTTGACTTGTTATGGGTGAGGTTATATGTTCTAACCCAATTCTCCGCATCTTGGGTGGTGGCGATCTTGTATGTCACGCTAGTTATCTCAGTCAGTCACCGTATCCGTTAAGGATGATGGCGTCCCTTAAGGAGCTCAAAGGTTTATTGTACTAAACCCTGCAGGTTGAGTTAGCTCAAGTACAATAATAAGGTTGAGTGGTACTACTTAAGGAAATAAGGATATTAATCGTTTAAGCAGTCAGATTGCTAGAAATGATTAATGGACGTTCGATATCTTAAATACGGGGATTCGTAATGTCTAAGTGCAAGCCCGACTCAACTTCGGTAATAAAGGGGTAAGTCAACATTCTTTCTCTAGTGGCATGATCGAATGTTTATAAATTAATTTATGTTAAAATTTGAACATAAGATAATTAATTTATTTGAGGCCCATCTTTATTCCTTGCATTTGATCCCTGGGCTGGCCCATCCAGGCCCGTAGCACTGTGGAAATCGGCGCCCCTATAGCTCTCAAAGGCAAGATTTTATCCTCTTTATCCCACAAGGATATTATTATATTTATGGTATATGCATAGATCCTTTCCATATAAGATTATGGAAATAATCCTGAGAGTATGGAAATAATCCAAGAGTATGGAAATAATCCTAAGATTATGGTAATATTCCATATAGGATTATGGTATTATTCCATATAGGATTATGGTAACATTCCATATAGGATTAAGGTAGTGCATTATAAATATAAGGTATGAGATAAAGTCTAGATGAATACTCACAGATTGCAACCTAATTTTCGGCCATCTCATAAGTGTGAGAGAGAAATTTTCGTGAGTTTTGTGAGAGCTTGGGTGATTTTCGGTGTATTCTCCATAGCTCGTCCTCACTCGGCGTTGGAGTTTGGGTATCAGGGATACAGTCCGGAAGGTCAAAGCACGAGTCTCGACCGTTCAATCGCTCATCCGTTCGTTCCACCTCGGCGGATCGAAAGGTAAACACGTGTAAACCCCAACGTGTTGCGATTTAATTATATAGACGCATGCTAGGTTTATAATCAATATATGGTGAATTAAACACCCAAGATGGATCCTCGGGGCGAGGGTTAACATACGTTTTCCCTACAATTGGTATCAGAGCCTGGGATCAGAATCTTGGCTCTGTTGGATTAATTCACGTTTGATTATTACGTGCGTTATTATAATTGTGGTTTTGTCGTTCATCGTGGCTCGTTTGTTTTGTTGGTTTTGTTTTACACCACGAGAAAATCCGTGGTTAGATTAGATTTTATTATGTAAGTCTTATCGTAAAGAAGAACGAAGCGAGCGAGCGAAGAGCAGCTTGACGGGAAAACCGGTAGCTCGGCGATCTTACGGGTGGTTTCGCGAGTGAGTCTCGCGGTCGCTATAAGCGATCGCGAGGGCTGCGGCGACGGGAGCGCGCGTTCTCGCGAGATCCTGGCGCTTAGCGAGCGAACTTCGCGATCGCGAGATTACCCGCGGCGGCGGCCGCGTGCGAGCTGCGGGCGGCGGGCGCGTTCGCGCGAAACCCGCGCCATGAGCGGACTCATGATCGCGAGTATGGCGGCGGGCGACGATGTCTCGGCGGGCGTTGGCGCTTGGGCGTGGCGCGCGCACGTGCTTTCGGCGGGTCGCGGTCGCGTTAGCGACCATGAGGCGGCCATGGCGAGGCCTGCCAGGCAGGCGGCGCACGGTGGCGCTGGCCGGGCTTTGCCCTAGCGCGCGGCCCAGCACATTTTGGGCCGACCCGGCCCAGACCCGTTTTTCCAGAGATTCCGGCCCGTGCCCGTGCACGCGAGGCCCAATTGTTGAATCCGGTCCGTGCCCGTGCACGCGAGGCCCGTTTTCGAAGTTTAAATACTGTACTTTGTAAATCTATGTAATAGATTAGATTTAAATGTGCAGGTTTCACGATTGGGCCGCGATGAACGTTTTATTTTATTTTTATCGTTCATATGCATGTCGTGGATGTTTAAATTATGCAGTAGCATGCTATGTATGTTTAAATTACGTTGACAAACCTTTAAGTGTTTTACGTAATTGGATGCGCATAGTAAGCATGCTAGGTTTATCGCGTTTATCAAGCATATTTTAGAATTACTGAGCATGTTTTACATGTTGAGTTCTATAGAAAAGCATGCTAGGATTACGTGATCTGCATGGACAAACCTTTTGAATAAAAAGACTAAGCAAGCAACCCGACAAATTAATTTTTCAAATTAAAATGTCAAGACCTCCACTTTTTGATCTCTAAACAAAGTGAGGCCTTTGTGAGTAAACGCCCACACGCGTGGCTTGCTTGCCTTGTTTATCATAAGTTTGTTAGATGAGATTTCTAAATAAAACTTTTAAATCTATTGAGAAGTGGGAGTTTCATGTAAACGCGACACGCGCGTGGCTTGCGTATGCGATTTTCATAAGTTCTCTAGTGATAGATATAAAATGAGATAACAAAAGAATTTGAATTGGAGCGGTATGGTCCGGTGAGTATACCAATTCTAAGAATTCATCTTCTACGTTAAAATTGTGGTCAATGCTTGACATCACCTCAAGTACAACTTCATGAAGTCCTTCTTGTGATAGTGATGTGGTCTAGTAAGTCCAATCATTAATTTCATTTGTCATAAGGATAAGTTGACATGGATTGAAATTAAGCGACTAAAGGTATATTTTAGTGCAGTCGGGGGTTCATGTGTAAACGATCACACGCGTGGCTTGCATGTGGGATTCCTTGGGCGATTGGAGGTTTCAATTAATATTGTTTTATCAAAGGTTACAATATTATTATTCACGAATTATTTGCGATCGTATGCTTATGTGTTTTACATTATCGTTTGAGATATGTCTCTTACGCCGATTATCAATATGCTCGCACAAAATCCGTTATCCGGTCCAAATTTTATCGAGTGGAAGCGAAACATGGAATATGTTCTTATCATTGAAGAACACATGTTTGTTCTCACTACTCCTAAACCCGATGCCCTTCGACGATCGACTAATGAGCGTGAGTCAGCGGACTTTGGAATAAGTCAAACAATATGGCTAAATGCTATGATGACTACGATGTCCAAAGGCTTGCACTGCAACATCGATCGATGGTGAGCCTGACGATATTTGGTCGAGTCTCGAGGTAAGTTTGGGCGATCGGATCGGACGATCCGCTTCCACACAATGAGAGAAATCTTGGCGTGTAAGATGGAAGAAGGAAGTTCGGTCCATGAACATGTCTCCCATGACTCATCTCATGGATAGTCTTGATCGGTTGGGAGGGTATTGACGGTGACCAAGGTCGATATCATCCTCAATACACCGCCCAAGTCTTTTGAGAACTTTCGTGAATGCGATCATGAGCAAGACCGAGTTTACACTTAGTCGGTTGCTTAATGATCTCGTTCTTTGCGGAAGGAGTTATGGGAAAAGGAGCACATGCTATTGCTAGCACATCTAAGGGCCCAAAATTTCCGTTGCAAAATGGAAATAGAAAAGGGGTGCAAAGGTGGTAAAGGCGAGGGAAATAGTGGGAGTAATGGGAGCAAGAACATGGTTGCCACGGAGGCTTGAAGAAGCGAAGGAGAAGGCAGAGTGCTTGGTCTGCAAGAGGTAGGCATTGGAAGGCCAGTGCCCTATGCTCGAGGCTCAGTCGCCGTTTGCTTTAATGTGAAACATGTTTAGCGACTTGTTCTACCCATTCTTGGGTAGTAGATCTGGCGAAGCCCGATCATGTTTGTTACACCTTGCGGGGTTCTAGCGACAAGGGGCTGTTTGATGGCGAGATAACGATCTCCATGGGCAGCGAAAGTCGTCGGCATTGCGATTGGAGATGTTTCATTATGTTTTGGGACAACAGTTTTAGTTTTGAAAGGCGTTTTATATGTGCGGATTTTCGGTGGAACCTTGTTCTGTTTGAAATTATTTACTCATGGATATTCTGTTATTTTTGATAGTGGTGTTTCTATCATAAGAAATGACGAAGTTATCGTGTTGGCACTTTATATAATTAGCTTTATACTATTTACGCAAAACATAATACCTATAACTATGTTGCATCTTCATCAAACCCTAAAAAGAAAGTTTTCTTAGAAGATGACTCTACTTTTCTCGGCATCTTAGATTAGGTCACATCAATCTAAATAGGATCGAGGCGGCTAAGAATGGGCGTTGGGTAATCTCACGGTTACTCCGGTTCCGATCTGCGAATCTGTATAGAAGGTAAGATATCGACCGGACCCTGGCGAAGGGTTATAGAGCCCGAAATGTTGGAGTTAGTCCATTCGACTGTGTGGACCGATGTCCACAAGCTCGTGGAGAATGCAGTATTTTGTCACTTTCATTGGCGATTACTCGAGGTGCGGATCGTATACCTTCACGCAAGTGCAGAATGCTTTGAAATTCAAAGAGTTTAAGGCGGAAGTGGAGGCGAAGCTGGGTAAAAGTAACAAGTCGCTGCGTTACGATCGCGGTGGCGAATACCTCGATAACGAGTTTATGGACTATCTAGTGAAGTGTGGGATTACGTCCCAGCACTTCACCGGGTACACCACCACAAAATGGTGTGTCAAAGCGAAGAAATAGGACTCTTTTGGAAATGGTTAGATCTATGATGAGTTATGCTACATTGCCTATTTAGATTACGGGGTATGCCTTAGAGGCAGGCATACTTGCTAAATCTAGTACCGTCCAAGTCGATCGATAAGACCCGCTTCGAGTTGTGGTTGAGCGCAAGCCGGTTTAAACCACATAAGGATATGGGGCGATCCGGCACGCGTCTTTGAACAAGAAGGCGACAAGTTGGAGGCTAGATCGGCCTTGGTCGTTTATTGGCTATCCTAGAGGAGCGAAGGTGGTTTATTCTATAGTCTAAGGATCGGAAGGTCATTATTAGAACTAATGCCGATTCTTAGAAGAGGATTATATGAAAAATCAAAAGTCCAAAGTTGAAATCATTCTTGAGAATTAGAAGATGATCGTATTTCACCACCGATTAGGCGAAGGTGCGAGATATCGAGTCTAGTGGGAGGATCGACACGAGATACTTGAAAATTGAAGTGGGTGGAGTTCACCGGTGAAGATACCGACCCGTCAAGTGGTACCTACATAGCAAGTTGTGCGAGATGAGAACCACAAGATTCTGCATGCACCGTTGTCATTATGTACATAGCACCTCGTCGTAGTGGGAGGTTGTTCGTCGACCCGAAGCGATTTATGTTAAATGGGTGAATCGTCGGTTTAGTCGAGCGAAGCGAGCAATAATCGACCCATGGGCGTGGCGACGATCTGAAGACAATGATGCGAATCATGAAACTTACGTTTGGACGGTGGTAAAGTCCTATGGATTTACCAGTTGCCTAGCGAGAGTTGTGTGTATCGGTTAGATGTCAACGGTAATGTGTATTTCTTGCACTACGTAGATGACATTCTTCTATTGGCAACAATGTGAAGTTGTTATCGGGCGTAAAGAGTTGTTTATCCGATCGGTTTCAAATGAAAGACTTGGGAGATGAAGCATACATTCTTGGGATCAAGGTTTACCGAGATCGCAAGAAAAAATGTTGAGCTTATCTCGGGCGTCTTACATTGATCTTGTGATTACTCGTTTTAGTATGCGAGACCGCCAAGAAAGGATTGCTACCTTTCGGACATGGCGTTCCTTTATCTAAAGGCGATCACCTATGTTGCAAAGGAGATAGAGGAAATGAGACAAGTTCCTACGTTTCCGCCGTAGAAAGTCTCATGTATGCAATGCTACGCCGCGAGCCCGATATCTGTGTGCGATAAGCATAGTAGCTAGATATCGATCTAACCACGGACAAGCACATTGGATTGCGATAAAGCATATACTCAAGTACACGAAAAGGACTCGAGATTATAGGCTGGTTTACCATGCGAGATAGTCTAAAGCCTTTGGGTTATCTGACTCGGTTTCCAAGTCGACCGTGATAAGAATAAGTCTACCTCGGACTATGTGTTTACCTTGTGAGGTGGAGCCGTATCTGGCGGAGTGCAAAGCGGCGATGCATTGCGGACTCTACCATGGAAGCGAACATGTAGCGGCTTGAGGCTACTAAGGAGGCGGTATGGTTCAAGAACTACCTCGAGGATCTAGATGTGGTACTGGTTTGCTCAAGAGTATCATAGTTTCTTGTGATAACTCGGGTGCAATGGCAAACTCGAAGGAACCACGGACCCACAAGCGACCTAACACATAGAGAGAAAGTACCATGTCATCGAGAAATCGTTAGGCGAGGGGCGTCTTGATTGCAAAAGATTGATCGACGGATAACCTAGCGGATCCATTCACTAAAGCACGCCGCAATAAGTCTACGTCGGGGCGTTAGAGGACTTGGTTGCGCGATGGCACCCACTTAGAAAGGAAACTTTTGTATAAGTGGGAGAAGCAAAGTGATGGTTGTTTGTAATAGCTAGTAGAAAGACACATTGTATACTAAAAGTTTGCTTTAGTATAAGTGGGAGATTGTTGGTTTGTATCTTGAAAGCGGTTTGGTTGAGCTTGTATACAATGTTTCTGTTACCACTATTACAATCTCCTATCTGATTTGAATACTTGATTGCATATATCGTGTCCCCTTATCTCATATATAAGTTAGATCATACGATGTGTGAAGATCACGAAGTGCAGTATGATTGGTCGAAACAATGAGATATAAAAAGTTTCACGGTGAGGCGACTTAAGGGCGAGTTGTCGGTTTAGGGCTGCGATATAGATAAGTGACTTGACTTAGTTGCTTGTCTATCTTTGATGCGTCTCGGCGTATTGAAGGATCACGATGAGATGTGTTCTTCTTTCGACCGTCGTGAAGAACCAAGATCTCGGTGACTTACGATGATCTAAACCTCGATAAGGTATTAGGTGAGTATGAGTTCTTGACCATCACTTTGACTTGTTATGGGTGAGGTTATATGTTCTAACCAATTCTCCGCATCTTGGGTGGTGGCGATCTTGTATGTCACGCTAGTTATCATGTCAGTCACCGTATCCGTTAAGGATGATGGCGTCCCTTAAGGAGCTCAAAAGGTTTATTGTACTAAACCTGCGGTTGAGTTAGCTCAAGTACAATAATAAGGTTGAGTGGTACTACTTAAGGAAATAAGGATATTAATCGTTTAAGCGATCGATTATTGCTAGAAATGATTAATGGACGTTCGATATCTTAAATACGAGGATTCGTAATGTCTAAGTGCAAGCCCGACTCAACTTGATAATAAAGGGTAAGTCGACATTCTTTCTCTAGTGGCATGATCGAATGTTTATAAATTAATTTATGTTACGGGCTGAACATAAGATAATTAATTTATTTGAGGCCCATCTTTATTCCTTGCATTTGATCCCTGGGCTGGCCCATCCAGGCCCGTAGCACTGTGGAAATCGGCGCCCCTATAGCTCTCAAAGGCAAGATTTTATCCTCTTTATCCACAAGGATATTATTATATTTATGGTATATGCATAGATCCTTTCCATATAAGATTATGGAAATAATCACGAGAGTATGGAAATAATCCAAGAGTATGGAAATAATCTAAGATTATGGTAATATTCCATATAGGATTATGGTATTATTCCATATAGGATTATGGTAACATTCCATATAGGATTAAGGTAGTGCATTATAAATATAAGGTATGAGATAAAGTCTAGATGAATACTCACAGATTGCAACCTAATTTTCGGCCGTCTCATAAGTGTGAGAGAAATATTTTCGTGAGTTTTGTGAGAGCTTGGGTGATTTTCGGTGTATTCTCCATAGCTCGTCCTCACTCGGCGTTGGAGTTTGGGTATCAGGGATACGATCCGGAAGGTCAAAGCACGAGTCTCGACCGTTCAATCGATTCATCCCGTTCGTTCCTTTCGGCGGATCGAAGGTAAACACGTGTAAACCCCAGCGTGTTGCGATTTAATTATATAGGCGCATGCTGGGTTTATAATCAATATATGGTGAATTAAACACCCAAGATGGATCCTCGGGCGAGGGTTAACATCGTTTTCCCTATGATGGTCTCCTCGCGGCTTTATTAATGCTAAGCAAGCTTCTCCGCTCGGGCGATACCTCGTTTCCGGCCCTTTGGTGTTGACTTATGAAATACCCGGGAGGACTTGCGTCCTTCTTCTCCAATGCTAAAGGGGTGATACCTCGTTTAAGCACTTATGGATTCGTCCGAGCGGCGAGTAGAGAGAAAGGACCTCTCCCTCTTCGGGACGGATAGAGTGGGGAGCTTGGCGAGGTAGCTCTTGAGGTCTTGACGGACTGTGCACCTCGTCCATGAGAATTTCGGGGCTTTGAGTATCTTGAAGAAGGGTAGGCGCTTATCCATGACTTTTGAAAGAAAGCGGCTTAGTGCTGACTATCGACACCGTCGAAACTTGTATGCGTCATGGATGGTCTTGACATCTTCATTTCCAAAATGGTTTGGACCTTGGGCGGGTTTGCTTTTAGCCTTCTTGTGAAACCCAACACCCTAAGAACTTTCGGACGGATAAACGTGCACTTACGGGATTTAGTTTCGAGTTGATTTTCGAAGAAGGCCGAGGGCGATCCGGTCGGAAACACATCTTCTTCCTTGCTTTTGACGATGTAGATCTCGTATCCTCCACATTCCGACCTATGTAGGGCTGAAAATTTTGTCCACCATCCTTTGATAGGTAGCCCTTGCATTTTAAGGCGAATGGCATCTTTTATATCAAAGACTCGAAAGTCGGTAATGAAGGCTTGTCTTGGCAGCGTCTTCATCGTCCATCGGGACTTGGTGATACCCTTTGTATAAGTCTAAAAAGCGAAGACTTCGTATCCGACCGGTAGCGTCGACCTTCTTGTCGATGTTGGGAAGGGATAACAATCCTTTGGGCGATGCTTGTTGAGGTCGGTGTAGTCGATACATTCGCCATCCCACTCCTCCTTTCTTCACCATTACGGGTTGGCTATCCGGTCGGATATTTGACCTCGAGCAGTATCGTGCTTTTAACGGTGATTCACCTCGTCATGAATAACTTGGTTCCGTTCGGTTGCGAAGATTCTTTGCTACATCGAGCGGCTTTATGTTCGGGTCGATGTTGAGCGGTGGTGATGATACTCGGCGAGACTCCGGTCATGTCGAGGGAGACCAAGCAAACACGTCCGAATTCCCTTAGGGTTAGATGATCGATCCTTCACTTGGTGCCGTGGTGAAACCAACTGGGCGACCTTCAATGGCTCGTCTTTGTACAATGCGACCTCTTCTGCACCGTCGGGAGTGGCGATGTCTTCGACTCAACTCCGGGTTTCCTTAATTGCTATGCATGTGGGTCTTTGGACCGAGGTCCGGCACCTCGTAAAGGCAACTTGCATACATTCCTCGGCTTGCTTACGATCACCTCGGATCACGGCTGTTCCCCGTGGTGGGTATTTTATCGTTAGGTGGTACGTTGAGCATACCGCCCATTACGATTTTGCCAATCTCGCCCTAGTATGATGTTATCGGCGGTGGGCCTTCACTGACGCACCACCTTGGTCGAGGTCGTTGGTGCTTTCCCACCGTGACGGTAGCTCGATTATTCCTTCGGGCGCGTCTCTTCTGGGCGAAGCTTGGAGTGGCGGCGGGGCTTGTCGGTAGCGTCTTCTACTCCTAGCTTGTCAAAGCATTCCTTAAAAGGATGCTCACCGGCCTTGTTGTCAATGTAAGCAACTTCACCAACTTATTTGCGACCCTTGCGGATCACCAACGCATCTGGGTGGGAATCTTGTCGCGAGAAGGGGTCGTCTTTGGAGAAGGTGATCGCCTCGTCCTTCTGAACCTCTTATTGGTAGGTTCGCGGTTCTAGGACTTGAGCATCGGCCTTGGGGAGGACTTCGTGACTCCAGGGGAGCCCGTAATAGTGGAACCACCCGTCATATTGGGGCTCATCATCTCCTTCCAAATGCATCTTTGCGCTTTGTTTTTTGTAGGGGCGCAATTTCCCTCTTCCTCTGCTTTTCTTCTTTTGACTTTGGTCGGCTTGGCGACTCTGTCCTCGGTATTTCTTGAGGATCCGTCACGAACTAGCATCTCTATTTCACCCATGAGCTCTTTGCACTCTTGATGTCGTGCCGTAATCATCATGGAATGAGCGGTGTTATCCATAGGTGGCACCTCTTCCCTCCCTGTCATCGGTCGAGGCTTCTCGAGCAGGTTCATATGGAGTGCGTGAATTTACGCCCTCGGCCGTCAGCGGGGTGTATTGAGGTCGTTCAGGGCATCGCGCGACCGAGCACAGGATTTTATCGGGCGATGTAATCATCGGCGCTTGACCTTGGTTCGATCTTCCTTCCCGTCTCTTCTTCCTTTTTCGAAGGTCCGCCTTTATCGCCTTGCGCTTTCTCTTGTCGGCCTCGTCCGCTTTGGCGAACCGGTTGGCTATCGCCCAGACTACATTGCGATCGGGGTTCGTGCCAGCGATCTCTCGATATAAGGCCCGGCGAGATGCCGTTTTGGAAGGCGAGATGACCAACAGTCGTTCACGTCTTCGACCTTCAAACACTCCTTGTTGAACCTTGTCATGAAGTCGTTGATGGACTCATTCGGCTTTGCCTTATGGTGAGGAGGTGTGCCGATGGCGTTTTGACTCGGCCTTTTGGAAGAACCTTGATGGAAGGCTACCATCGGTCGCGATAGGGCCGATGCTTCCGTGGTAGTATCGTCGAACCACTGCGGGCGTTGTCGACGGTAACTCGGGAAGAGTTTACACATATGAGCCGAGTGAGGCGTTGGTTGATCATGTTGTATTGGAGCTGCGAGAGGAAGTTACGTGGATTCCTCGACCCGTCGTAGGGCGATGCTTGGTACCGGTATTTATCAGGAGAGAAGTGTTAGTATTCTATTTGAGAGCAGGGTGACTATCTTCCGTATCCATCGAAGCCGTCCTCTGGAGGCGGGACAGACGATCGAACTTCGTTTAGGTGACTCGGACCGACTTCACGGTGGCCACGATGCCTTTTCTGCTGCTGCTCGTCCCACGGAGATCGGGCGGAGTTCGCTTGGATGGTTTATTACGGCGATCGAGGCCGGCTTCACGGCGATCACGACGTCCTCTCCGCCTTGCTCGTTCCTTGCGCGGTCGGTTTGGGCCCCGACCTCGTTGTGATACCTCGTATCTAGATGAGGCTTGATTCCGTTCTTCGGGGCGTGGCCGACCTTGTGCTTGTTGAGTCTTGGAGAAAGCTCTCCTTATTTTTCTCGAAAATCCCGGCGGCGTCGTCAAGGTTTACTTGCGAGCGGATGTTCCCTGGATTATTGCTGCGATTTCCTTCGCTATGGTAACTTTGCCTCGCTAGGGCGGGGTGTCCGTGCTCGTCGAGACTTTGGATATGTCCTTGGGGTTTCTTCTCGATTGGGTTCTCCCATTGAGCTCGGCGTTCCTTCGCCGTCGGCGTTGTTGTTGCGGCGACGGTCCTGGATGCATAACCGGTGTGCACAGTCATGATTATTTCCACATGTAAGCGGTGGTTGATCGAAAACACAAAATTTCGTTTCCACAGACGGTGCCATGATCGATCTTAATTTCGTAAGGAAATAAATGTAAGAACACCAAAGATTTCGTGGTTCGATCGTGAATAAGATCTCGTCCGCGGGCGAGAGAGAGTGTATGTGTATTGAGGTGTAAGAAGCGATTACAAAGAGTGAATGAATTACGTAGTCTAATCTAGCCTCTGTTTATACACAATGTATTGACTGATCTCGAATCCAAGTCTTCTCTAACTAGGATTCGAGATCCTATCCTCTTGAATTAGGATTCTTTTAGATATGGTGAGCTTTTGCGTTCCCACTAACTTTAGGAGTCTTCATGGGCGAACTTGTCGGGCCGAGCTTGATGTCGGGGTTACTTGTATTGGGCACGATCTTGGGCACAGTAGTTGGGCGTATCCTATCGATAACATTTTCTTATTTGGGAATTCGGTGGTTACAATATGGAAATCCGCATATATGAATATTCGGTGGTTGCAAATCTAAAATAATTATTGTAACATTTTCTTATAAAATGAATAAAATAAAAATAAAAATAAAAACAAAATTAATTGCAATTGTAGATCTTAAAATCGAATATTATAAGAAAATAGCAATTTTTTATTTATCTCCTCCATATATAACGAAATGTATTTACCGAAATAATCTATAAAATTATAACATGATGGCCAAGGTGATTATAGCTAAGTACCCGTTCATGTGCTAGTTTATTTCGTTCACGTTGTCGATGATCTTAATAACATATATAGGTGTGGTAGTTTATGTCGTTATATGTTTGTCGGTAGCCTCTGGCATGTGCATCGACGGTCGGTGATCTTAATAACATACCTAGGTATGGTAGTTTATGTCATTTATGTTTGTCGGTAGCCTCTAGGCTCGTTCGTCATCGATCGACCGACCAGAAAATTATGAACCAAAACCAACAGCTCACTTTACATCTTTGATCGAACCAACCAATAATTCTATCTAAACAGAGAACCGACCGAACAAATTTTAAATATTGGTTTCGTCGATCAACCGAACGATGAAAATATATGTAAATATATATTATATCCATGTTTGTATTGTAATAGACTAACAATTCAGCTGCTGAAGTGCAATTGCTACCAAATTTATTTCAATTGAAATGAATGTGGAAATCAAATCTCATCTGAAAATTAGTGTACAATCATTATTAATTCCTTTTGAAAATTACTTCAAAATAGGCGACAAAAGAGCAACATTTCAACAAATGTAAATTAATAGATTGATCATCATACAAGATCCATTCTTGTCGATGAACAAACCGCAACATCAAAATTGCATCATGTCATTGCTAAATTGATAGTAACAATAAATTAACTAAATCAAAACAAAATTATGCAATGAATCAAGCCCCACACTACGTATAAGCAAAATTTCCAAATAGACATCAACTAGAAAGACCATACCTTAAATTCAAAATCGACTAAACAACTATTAATACAATCCAACATTCAGTTATAAGTTTCACAATCCATCAAATTAAACTAAGTCAAAACAAAACAACAATCATCACATCAAGGCTTCAAGTTCAACCTCCATTATCAATATACTAGCACAAAACCCCTTATCCGGTCCGAACTATATCGGTGGAAACTAAACATGGAGTATATTCTTATCGTTGAAGAACACATGTTCATGCTCACTACTTCCAATCCACTTCTTCTCGACACATCAGCGATGAGTAGAGAGAGTCAGCGGAGACTTTGGCATAAGTCGAACAATATGGCTAAATGCTATATGATGACCACAACAAGAAAGGGCTTGCATTGCAACATCGATCGATGGTAGACATGGCCGAGATCGGTAAAGTCTCTAGAGTAAGTTCGGGCGATCGGATTGAACAGTTCACTTCCACACGATGAGAGAGATCTTAGGCGTGTAGGATGGAAGAAGGAAGTTCAATCCATGAACATGTCTCCTACATGACTCATCTCATGGATAATCTTGATCGGTTGGGAGGAAGTATCGGCGACAAAGCCAAGATCGATATTATCCTCAATACCTTTGCCCAAGTCTTTTGAGAACTTTGCATGAACACGATCATGAGCAAGGCGAGTATACACTCGATCGGTTGCTCAATGATCTCGTGGCGGCGGAGCGTTATGGGCAAATGAGCACATGCCCTTGCTAGCATATCTAAGGGCCCCAATGTTCTAGAAAGGTGGAAGAAGAAATGGGGTGCCAAAGGTGGTAGGCGAAAGGAAGCGATTGGGGCGGTGGGAGCGAGGCATGAATGCCACCGGTGGCGTGGAAAAGCCAAATGAGATGGGCGGTGCTTCAGTATGGTAAGGCGGGCATTGGAGGCTAAGTGCCCTATGCTCAAGATCGTCATTAGCTCTTGTAATAGAAACATGTTTAGCAACTTGTTATACTCATTCATGAGTAGTAGATCTGTGCAACTAATTATGGTTGTTACGCTTACGGGGGTTCTGCGACAAAACCGAGTGATAGCAAGATAATGATCTCCATGGGCAGCGGTGAAAGTCGAGGCCATTGCAGTGGGAGATGTTACTTTTTGATTTGATAGGACAATTTTAGTTTTAAGAGATATTCTTTATGTACTGGAGTTTCGGCAGAACCTTATTTTCATTTCTAAACTATTTACTCATGGATATTTTGTTGTTTTTGATAGTGGTGTTTCTATCATGAGAAGCAGATTTAGTTTATATGTGGTAGTATATTATATAAATTCTCTTTATACTATTTCTACTAAGCATAATACCTATAATTATGTTGCATCTATTACATCCAACCATAAGTTGCAAGAGGACTATACATATCTTTGGCATCTTAGATTATGTTACATCAATCTAAATAGGATCGAAGGACCTGGCTGAGAATGGAGCATTGGGAGAATTCATGGTTACACCATTCCTAGTCTCGTAAATCTGTATAGAGGAAAGATATCGACCCGGAACCTTCAAAGCGAAGGGTATAGAGCCAAGAGGTGTTAGAACTAATCCATTCGACCTATGTGGATCGATGTCTACACAAGCTCGTGGAGATGCAGTATTTTGTCACTTTCATTGTGATTACCCAGTGCGAATAGGTATACCTTTCTTGCAAGTCTAAATGCTTTGAGAAATTTAAAGAATTTAAGGTGGGCGGAGGCGAAGCTATGTAAGAGTATCAGTCATTGCGGTGCGATCACGGTGGAGAATACATCAAGCAAAGAGTTTATGGACTACCGGTGCGGTGTGAGATTATGTCGACTCACTACTGGGCACCACAAAGAAACGGTGTGTCGGGAGCGAAGAAATATGACTATGTTAGAAATGGTTAGATCAATGATAAGTTATCTGAAACATGCATATTACATTACGGGGTATGCCTTGAAACATCGGCATATTCTTGAATTTAGTACCATCTAAGTCGATCGACAATACCCATTTCGAGTTATGGTTTGGGCGTAAGCTAGTTTAAACCATATAAGGATTTGGGACAATCGACACATGTCTTTGAACAAGAAGGTCGACAAGTTGAAGGCTAGATCGGCCTTGAAGACCGTTTGTAGGATATCTGAGCGAGCGAAGATAGGTATTTCTATAGTCTAAGGATCGGAAGGTCGTTATTAGCACCAACGCCCGATTATTGGAGGAGGACTACATGAAAACCACAAATCAAAATTGAAATCATTCTTGAGAAATGGAATATGATCATATTCTATCACCGATTCCGCTAAAGATACAAGATGTCGAGTCTAGTAGGAGGGATCGATACCAGATACTTCATGAGATTGAAGTGAGTCGAGTTTTATTAGGGATACCGGCTGTAAAAGTGGTGTCTACCCAAAAAATTGTGCAAAAAAGAGACCCACAAGTTACTCCACCTATCATTCCTATTGTGCCAGTAGTGCCTCGTTGTAGTGGGAGGTTGTGCGACAACCTGATCGATTTATGTTTATGGATGAATCTTGGTTTAGTCCCACAGTGAAAAAGCTATTATCGACCCATGGACATACAACGAGGCGATACAAGACATAGACATGAGAACATGGCACACCGCTATGGACTTAGAGATTGAGTCCATAACCGCTATGGATGTATCTGAAAACACCTCAACATGATGGCAAGGAAGCGAAAGGTAGTAAGTAGGTATATAAGAGAAGATAGATTACGATGGAGAGGCTTGACTTTTAAAGTCGGGCTTGTGGTAAAAGGTACACTCATATTGAGGGATCGATTACGATGATACATTTTCACATGTAGCAATGCTAAAGTCCATCAGAATTCTTCTGACCATAGCAGCTCACTTAAACCTGAAGGTTTGACAAATGGATATGAAAACCACTTTCTTAAACGGTTACCTTGAGGAAGGTTGAGACATTTATTATCACATCCCATTTTTCGGGAGATAAATAAATGGGCTACGTGACGTAATACTAGGCTTTCTTTAATAAATGAATGATGTGCCCGTAAAGTCGGGTAACACCTTCTTGGTAAAAAAAATACGTTATAAATGTAAATAACAAATACGACCAAAATAATATTGAAATTTTCTCCCTAACATGATCAAGTTCGGAGGTCTGAGACCCAAAATAACACTTCATACTAAGCATATATTATATGTAAATAAAAATTGATATAAAAGCGATGGCTAAAGAAATTCATGATTAAACGACTTCGGAGTATTAATATGTTCATAAGATAGTCTTCAATAGGTGAAGATAAGACAACGAAGTAAGTCGACATTCTTTGGAGAAACATCAACAACCCTTCCTCAACCTCGAATGTCACCACCAGGTTGTGTAATCTGCAAGATTTTGAAAACAATTACAAGGTGAGTACTAATATACTTAATAAGTTTAGCCATTTGAAAATATTTCAAAACCATTTCTTAGAAAAATAATCCATGCTTTGAACAATATAACATAGAAATATTTAAAAGCATTTTATTCATACTATAAAAAAAATAGTTATGGATTCATTTTTTGTCTCTCATCTATTGGTGCTTTGCCTGTTAATGTGAACATGTGGGAGCAGCCCACAGAGATCCACTACAATACTTGTTTCAGAAATGAGAGCATTCCAGTCGGCGATGCGAGATAAGTGGGAGCAGCCCACAATATCCTCATGTGTGTACACTAACCCTAACCATAGTGATCCAATCGCTTCGTTGGCCAAGATCCGATCGTTAAGCAACATGAGCACTTTATACAATAGAGAGTTAAAACATTTATAACATGGATATTCATTTGTATTTTTCATAAAACATTTAGAGTTCTATAACTCATAACATACTTTGAAAAATAAAACTCATCTTTATTGCGATGAAAATTCGAGCAAGCGAAAAGGGTTGGTGAATCTAAGTATCCTCTTACATGGGACCTCAAGATAAGTCATCAACTAAAATTATAATCCTATAACCAAACTTAACATTTATTATAACTTACCATCACATCCTTAACTAGATTCACTTTGCACTGGTTTTAAAATTTTAAATTAAATCTTGAAAATCAATTTCTCGGCTAAGAGCACCAATAATATCATTGCTCGACTTTGACTTTGAAATCTCAATTTGATTTTGAAAAATCAAATTATCAAAAATACTTTTATTACAAAAGTATTTACAACTTTACTTTATTTCAAATAAACTATTTCAGGATAAACATATAATCAAGCAACATAAATACTTAATATATGCACATAATAATACTTATCCATAAAACTTGAAAATGACACATCAAGCAATTATGATTATGAAATAATAAACTCAACAAGTCTAAAATCACTTATGTACTCTTCATAAATCAAATAATCACTTGATACTTCTGTTAAATATATGTACTTGCATAATTAAATTAATTATGCTATTCATATAATTAAATAAACTCATAATCAAGATATCACTTAGTACAAATCCTCAATTTATAAACGCGCGCTTAGCACAATTGAATTATTATGATAATAAATCACATGACATAAATTAAGACTCAAATAAATTACTTAAATTAGAAACTCATCTTATTAGACCAGCCCATTACTAAATAATAAGGGTTTAGTTTAATTTAATTAAAGCAAAGTCCAACTCTTATTAAAGCAAGGAAGTCCATTTGCAAAAATAAAAACAAAAGCCCAATTCACTTAGCCCAAAAGAAGAATAAAAGAACCCAACACTCTTTCAACCTCTATTCCCCTTTTCTCTCTCTTCGGTTCTTCTGCAGAACCTCTTTTTCTCTCTCCAAGAATCCCCACAACAAAACCCATCTCTCTTCCCATTCTCCTTCCTCCGTGCCTCCGCCTTTGTCTGAATCCGACGACCTCGGGAGCCACCATCTCTCTCTCGTCTATTTCTCTCTCTCCCTCACTATACATCCCATATCTCTCTTTCTAGGAACACTCTCCATAACACCCCCTCATTCTCGATGCTCATGTCGTCGTAGCCTCCGATTCCGACGACCACTGCAGCAGCCAGCCATCCTTTTTCGCATCTTCCTTTCGCTGCTCTTTTTCTCCCTCCCTATCTCCCGAACACCAGTGCAGCGTCGTAGCCCTGACGCTGCCGCCCCACCTTCGTTTCTCTCTCTCTCTCTGGTCGGACGATCGACCACAGCCCCAAGTCGCCGTCTCATCACCGATGCTTACCACTACCTCAATTCACCACAAACCATAAAATCAACACAGCAGCAATACGCACGCACAACAGGGAAAATACCAAATCAAAGATTTCATCATTTTTCTTTATATTAATTAGTTATAAAAGTCCATATCTTTGTAAATTTTATGTAAGATCATCATGTCCATGTCTATATCTAAGTCGATTTGCTACTATGAAAAAAAACGTATAAGTCAGTGTGTATATGTGTGTTTTTATTTTATGCTGGATTGATGTGGAAAGTAATTTATGTACGATGGTTCTCTGTTGTAAGGAATAGATGTTAGTAAAAAAAGAATTAATTTGCTGTAGTCATTGGTTTTCAGCATTGCAAATCTGATAATTGATGTATATAGAAAAACATAATGTTCATAGGGGTATAGTCCAAGTTCTTACCCTTTTCTGTTTGTGAAATTAATTTACTAAAACTATTTGTTTGGTTCTTGTGATACCAGGCTATGCTGAAAATGGAACTGAGTTACGAATGAACTCTTTGTTTCTGCAACTTATGTGATCTTTATTGTGAAAAAAGGTGTGGTGTTGTGTTTGTAGAAAAAAAAAAAAGGGCTCATGATCAGAGTTTTGCTGTTAAAAGAACAAAAGAATATGAAGAGATTTGCTGTTAAAGAACAAAAAAATATGAAGAGCCTCTTCATATTCTTTTGTTCTTTTTAACAAGAAGAGGGATTTTGTTTATAAAGGAAATTTTAGAAAGCTTGGGCACAAATGATTATAGCTCTGTATGCGTTTTATAGAGGAAAAAAGGCAATGTGGGAGAAGAAAAACCATGTATTCTTAATCTCAATTAAGCTAATAAAAATTAATTAGTAAAATATCTCAAATTCAATAATCGTGCTTCAAATAATTGATCAATCTGATTTCAGAATATATATATATATATATATATATATATATATATATATATATATATATAAGTTTGGACTTAAATTCAAAAATTTCTATCCATTACTCAATTAAAGTAAAGGCTCATTAACCAAAGTCCTTATAAATGACCATAGCCATGTATCACAAAACCTCACTTTAGAACTGTAAGATTGATTTTTTTATATTTTTTGTAGAAAAACGGGATATTACATCCCTCACTCATAAAAATTTCATCCTCGAAATTTCTTACATTTGCTATGAAACTTAACTTCTAATCCTTATATACTTCTTGTCATCCGTTGTGATCCTATCTAACTTTAACTAGAACAATCTAATTGTTCTTTTCGATCTCATTATAGACTCTCTCTCGAGATCTCTAAGTCTTAATTTAAGACTACCCCATCATGCTTGCTTTTGTGATTCTAAAATCATTCTGAGATAACTAATCATTTCTATTTTGTTCTACTCTCTTACTTCGTTTCACATACGTATTTAAAGATTAAGAGTACAAGTTTCAAAATCAACAATGTAAAAGATCGTCAATTTAAGATGAGCATGCCTTCTATGTTTTCATGTACAGAGCTCCTAACATTGGGTAAGAGCATAAGCCCTAGCCGAGTTGAGGTTGTCTTTGGTTTGCATTTGGTTTCAATCGGTACTCAATTCTACCTTTGAGGCCAAGGTTTTATGGTTATGAAATTCTATTGTCATAATTGTCAAGGCGGTTTCTTACAAAATGCCACAGTTGCTTACATCTAAAGCACTAGTTGGAGCATATCTTGCATTCAACAAAGTGATTCTTTTGCAAGTTCTACATAGAGGCTTTTCTTGACCTATCCTTGTTTTTATTGGTTTCTTCTCCATGGTTGCTCTCTTTTGTTGGGTTACCTTCATTTCTATCTTCCCATTTCGTTCCATCATTCCATGATTTTGGGATAGTGCTTTTGTGGGCACATTCACTTTTGCTTGGGTAATATCGACTCGATGTTTAGAGTCATGCTCAAAGGCGAGTGTATGTCAGCTCGTTGACTTGCTAAAGAGCTGCTATCTCGGCGCAAGCCTTGTCGAAACTTGTCTACGTTTCTCGTCTGCGTCGACTAGATGGGGAGCATATCGTGAAAGTCGATTAAACATTCGATCGTACTCAATAACCGTCATATTTCCTTTTAAGTAAATTCGAGACTCGTCCTACTTCTTTTTCTTATAGCACCCAAGGATGTATTTCTCGTATAACTTTTCCTTAAAGCCATCCCATGTATATGTTGGATTTTTATACTGAAAGCAGAATGGTTGAGCATGTATATAATGTTTCATGTTACCACTATTACAATCTTCTATCTGAATTGTTTACTTGATTGCACATATATGTCCATTTATCTCAAAATAAGTTAGATCATACGATGTGTAGAAGATCACGAAAGTACATATGATTGGTTAAGCTAAATGAGATATAAAAGGATCACGGTGAGACAACTTGAGGATGAGTTGTCGGTATAAGCTCTGATATAGATAAGTGACTTGACTTGGTTGCTTGTCTATCTTTGATGCGTCTCTGACGTATTGATGAATCACGATGAGATAAGTTCTTCTATCGGTGTCACGAAGAACTTAGATCTCGATGAATTTACGTTGATATAAACCTCGATAAGGTTTTAGGTTAGTATGAGTTGTTGACCATCACTTTGACTTGTTATGGGTGAGGTTACATGTGATAACCCATATTCTCCGTATCTTAGGTGGTGGCGGTGCTTGTATATCATGGTAGTTACATGTCAGTCACGTATCCGTTTAGGATTATGGCGTCCCTTAAGGAGCTCAAAGGTTTATTGTACTAAACCTACATGTTGAGTTTAGCTCAAGTATAATAATTATTGAGATTAATTATTTTAAGCAATCGAAACTACATAAATAATTGATGGACGTATGATATCTTAAATCTGAGATATTCATGAAGTCTAAGTGCAACTGACTCAACTTCGGTAATAAAGGGTAAGTCGACATTTATTCTCTAGTGACATGAATAAATATTTATGAATTAATTTATGTTACGGGCGTATATAAGATAATTAATTCATTTGAGGCCCGTCTTTATTCCTTGTATTTGATCCATGGGGTGGCCCGTCAAGGTTTAGTCTTCTTGATAATTTAGCTCACTTCCTTGAGAGTCTCAACTGGACTCTGTTACGATTCTCTTATATCTAGATAGATTATATCGATATCATTAGATATCAAATGATATTATTCTAGATATGGTGTATCTTAAAAGATAAGATTGTATTTATTAGATATGTAGAGATCTATCCTATTAGGATTATAGGGATGCATTATAAATACAAGGTGAGAAAATCGAAATAATTATTCCATAAGTGAGATTTTCGAAAATCTCGGTGTTGTGGAAGAAGGTAAAATTTTGCGTATTCTCCATACATTGCTCTTTTCGATATTGGGTTTTGACAAATGGGATACAGTCTAGAAAATCAAAGCACGAGTCTTGATCATCATTTATCCGACAAATTTGTAGGTAAACACGATAAAACACTAATGTGTCATATCCTGTTTTTCTTAATAAGATTAGAAGGACTTTCGAACTTAGAATTTAAATGATTAGTGCCGATGAAAGAAATTTTAAATTCCAACAAAAGAAATTTATTTCATTAAAGCGATTACGAATTATTATATATAATATAATAATTGAATATGATTTATACATATATTTATAAATCATTGTATAAGTAATATATGTCGAGGTTTAATTAATTTATAATCTCTAAGATCGGACTTGAGCCGTCTGAATAATATATTTAATGGGTTTTAGTTTACAAAGCCCAAAAGTGAAACCCATGGGACAACCAAACCCTAACTATATAAACTCCTCTCCTCGCCGTTCTTGAACCCTAGCCCCATTTTGGAAAATCTCTCATTCATCAAGCATCAACAAGAAAGGATCTACAAAGGTTTAACTTTAAATACTCTATTAATTTTATATGTATATAGTATATATGCATTTGTATGTTATTATGTATGAAAATAAAAGATGAAGGGGGTGGGGTTGTGTTTGGTTTGAGAGGAGAGAGAGAGAGAGCAGGCGGCGGCCGGCGGTGGCTGCGACAGCACACTTCGCCGTGTGTGTGTGTTCGTCGGCGTGTGTGGGTGTGTGTGTCGCGTGCGTGTGTCTTGTCGTATGTCGTGTGTGTATATCGTGTATATACGTGTGTGTGCGTGAAGAGACGGGCGAGAGAAGGAGATGAAAGCGATCGCCGGTGATGGTGTGTCGCCGGCGAAGATGCGTGGTCGGTCGTGCGTGTGCGTGCGTCACCGTGCGTCTGCGTGTGTGTGCCGCTGCTGCATCGTGTGCGTGTGTATGTGCGTGTGTGCGTGCGTTCGGTCGAGGGAAGGAGGCGCGGCGGTCGCCGCCGACCGACGACGATGAGAGGCGGCGAAAGTCTCGCCGTGCGTGAGTGTGTGAGTGGGCGAGAGGGGGCGAGAGAGGGGCGTGAAGAGAGGAGATAGAGAAGAGGAAGAAAAAAAATATTTTTCAACCTCGTGAATCGATCGCCGTGACGGCTACCAAAAAAAATAAGCGATTTAGGTTTAGGGTTGTGAAGTATAATGGGCTGATTTTAATTAAAATGGGCTGGGCTCCTTTTTTTATGTTGGGCAACTTATTTAATAGAGTTGGGCTCAGTTTTTTCTTTAATTGGTGGTTCTATTTAATTCAGGTGTTGGGCCAAGGAATAATAAAGATTATGGGCTTCTTTGTTTTGGGCGAAATTAAGAGAAATGGGCTTGACTTTGGGCAGAAATTTAAATCGAAGTTGGGCCCTTGTTTTAATTAAATGGGCATTTTTTATTTAAAATATTGTGTTGGTTCTTTTAATTCAAAGAGTTGGTGAAATTAATTTAAATCTTTGGGCTCAATTAATTAAATAAATATGATTTAACCTTAAGACTTAATTAATTAAATTATATTAAGTCTAATTAAATAAATAATTAACTTAACGTAAATATAAGTTTAGATTATTTAATTATGGTAAATTAATTAATTAATTAATTAATTACTATTAAGTTTAATTAATTGATTGATTAAGATAAGGTTAAGTCAAGTTTAAATTATCTTAATTTATGATTAAGACCTCTTTAACTAATGTAATTAATTTCTTTTAATTAAATTAATTAAGTTAGAATAATTAAATAAATTAAATTATGCTAGTCAGTGCATAATTTGATAATTATATTATGTGTTATATTAGCGAGAGTCCTTAATATATATATATGATTTTAGTATGCAATTTAATTGCATTATACTTTTAAAAAGGTATTTAACAAAAGAAGATTATGAAATTAAATTGTTTTTAAACGAAAAGTCGAGCAAGGGTATTGTTGGTGCTTTAGCGGATATAAATTAGTTTTCAAATTTAATTATATTTTAAAAACTAAGAACTTAACGAATCATAAGCTAGTATCCTCCTTTACTTGAATTTAAGGCTAGCTTTTGAGACCTATTAAGATTAGTGCTTCTTGTAGGTTTTATCGATCAGGGGATTAGCCGCTTTCCCGAGACGCATATTATTGTGATTTCTTGAGCTTTGTCCTATCGAGGTGGGCTTACTTTACAAAAGTATATTTGAGTTATATGCTCGATATTTCATGAAATCTGCAAACCTGTTTATCGATAAAATGTTTTTGTCGCTCTACTACATTTGAGGCTCGTATATGAATCGATCGAGATTCTCTTTAATCTAATACATTAATTGAGAATTGTGTACCTTTGTTAGTTGTTTGATGGGTTGATCTCCATCGGGCACTAACCAAGTCATGAGGCGTTATAAGGGTGCTTGTCGGATGTGTTCGAGTACGTCATGTTATTATGGTGCTTGTCGGATATGTTCGAAATCGTCATGAATTGTCCGGGTTCGTCCCCGATGACAATAATGGGAGCATGTGATCCGACGGTGGCTAGAGGTCCGGGATCAAAGCGAGTAATGTAAGAGTCGTGACAATGGGCCCAAATGAATGAAATATTTTGCATGCTTAGAAGTGGTTTCTCTTTTAAAACCTTCTAAGTTATGTTATCATGATTGGATAAAGCTGCTTTTACGGTTTATGAAATGTTTATGAAAATGCATGCCCACCGAGTACATTAGTACTTAGCCCAAATATTTTCAAATGTTTTCGGGATGATCAATGGGTCTTGACGGCGAGCCGAGATTTGAGTTCACTCCGTACTTTGTGGATTATTCCATATTTAGACTTTCATTGATGAATTAGCTCGATTTTATTTTCCCTTCTTGTCTATGACTTGAATTATATCATTGATTGAGCTTAGACTCTAAATCATTGATGTTAGTATTTTGATGTGTCTTGGCTATCGAAGCACGAAACTAAACTTGTGATCCCGAGGATAATTATTGTTTTGATTGGATTTCATCCTTGATGTCTTCCATTTTCATATGAAGCTATTCCCAAATCCTAAAGGTTATTGCCTTGATCATTCGAGTCGACTTATTTACTTCATATTTTCCATTATTTTTATTAAATGTGCCTCGATTTATGAGCTTCCGTCATTTCTAGAAACCGGGGCATGACAGAATGGTATCAGAGCATAAGTTTTCTTTCGTGTCTCTGACTGCCAAAAACCTTTTCATGTCGAGTCTAGAATAGTATCCCTAGACTTCTTGAAATCTCAGTGACTCTCAGCTCACCGTCACGCCAACTGATCAACAAAGGTATGATTTAAAAGTTTCAAAGTGAGATTATGAAATGATGTACGCCATTGATGAATGTTTCCATGTGGATTATAATTCATTTTCATGTGATGATTTGTGAATTGTCTAATTGCTTTCACATTGTTATTGTGAGTCATTGTACTCAGATAACTAAGTTCAATGTCGTGTTAGGGACGACCCGAACCCTTAACGACCCAAATGAAATTGATTGTCGAATTGGATTTTCAAATCTTTTCGATCATGCATGAGACTTTTGGAACCTAGGTGACAATAGGTTTCACAAAAATTAAAATGTTTGATGACGATATTTCTGGATTCATATCCTAAGATGATCGGAATAAGTTATGGGTTCTCTCACGAGCTGTTTGTGTACTCAAGGATATTATGAAAGCGTAAGTCGTGATAGCCTCGCTATAACAACTTAGAAAGAACTAGTTCCTTTGTTTCACATAGAAGCGTTTGAACATAGAAGTATCGTGGAAAGGATTGAGGATTCATTTGAGTTACCCCTTTATGGTTATGATTAGTTTCTCATATAGGTGTTATCTTTTCGTAATGGAAGGCGCACCAATAGGAGGTGGCATGGAAGGCGTGCGATAGGGAATGGTAGGGGTCGAGGCCGAGGGGCGTGGGCGAGGACGAGGACTTGGTCGTGTACAAGGAAGAGGTTTTGTCCATCGAGAACCTAACCCACAAGTAGCACCGAACCGTCACGGTGAAGAAAGGTTCCGCAAAGAGAAACCTCCGATGTTCGATGGACTAGGCGATCGATGGATCTTGAAATGGATACGAGCGTGGAGCGGTTTTCAACTATATCCGATGTGAAGACATGGAAAAAGTGAAGTCGCCACCTACCGACTTGTGGAAGAAGCGACTTGGTGGGAGTCGGTGGGGCGCACCATGAGCGAGGAGGAACTCGAGAACCTCACGTGGGAAGAATTGAAGCGAGGCTGTATGAGAAGTACATACCGTGGATGTTACCGTCGGAAAAGCGAGCGAGTTCTAGAATCGAAGCGTAGAATTGGAACTATCACTGAATATGACAGAGCTTTCAACCAGCGTCGAGGTATGCTCCACATCCGGTGGACACCGATGCAAAACGCTACCGAGAAGTTCGAAACGGATTACGTCACGAGATAGCGATTTCCCTAGCAAGTCAGGTGATCTTACATATGCACGACATCGAGCGAGCTCTTACCATCGAGTCACTTACCGAGAGAAAGGAAAAGCTCCTCTACAAGTCATGCATGCGCCATTCGAAGACAATGGCAAAGGAAAAGAAAATGGAATGAGGATAATGGAAACTTGAAATGGGAAGAAACCACGGAATCGAATCGAGCGAGAATCAAAATCCGCCTCCGATGATGGGCGAACACCTTGCCGAAATGCCGAGAAATTCCACCTAGGCAAATGTCCGAGGGGCAAATGCTTGTTATTTCGTGGAGAAATTGGACATTTGCTCCAGCGTGCCCAAAGAAAATGGGAGAGCACCCAAACAGCCCAAACCTTGAAATCAACAAAGGCAAATCCGGTCCCGGAGAAAACCAAGGACAACCACCAAGCGAGGGCCTATGCCTAAACCAGAGCAAGCGGCAGAACACGGAAATCGCGGTATGATCAATGTGGTGGTATACAGTTATAGCTTTGTTCGATCACGGAGCATCACACTCTTTCATTTCACATCTTGCTTGTGGCTTTAGACTTAACTCACGAACCATCTAGTGAAGCTTTAGTGATTAGCACACAGGTGGAGAAAGAATGTCTGCTGAATATATTGTCTCGAACTTAGAATTGAACATAGGTCTTTGAAGAATTTAGAAGCGACTTATATGTCATCTCTATGATAGAATTTGACATCATCTTAGGAATGGATTGGCTCACCAAAGTCAATGCCACAATTTTGTGCAACGAGAGAAAGATCTCATTCCAGACCCTTGGAAATGAGGGGACAAATTTTCACGGGATAAGAATGGGAAAAGGAGTATCGGTGATATCTGCCATGAAAGCCACCAAGATTATGAAGAAAGGAGGTTGCTATGCATTTCTCGTCAGCTTGACAAGAAAACCAGAGGTGGAGAAAACAATTGGAGAAGTTCCAGTGGTTCGAGATACGAAGATGTTTTCGGAAGAATTACGGGTATGCCACGGATCGGTAATTAGAGTTCTCAATCGACCCAGAACCCGGAGCACTCCAAAGTCAAAAGCACCGTATAGGATGGCCCACCCGAATTACAAGAATTAAAGATTCATTCGGGAGGCTGTTGGACCTAGTTTCATACAACCTAGTGTATCGCCATGGGGGAGCACCATTCTATTCGTCAAGAAGAAAGACGGAACATTAAGGATGTGTATCGATTATAGAGAATTGAACAAGCTCACTATTAAGAATAGATATCCTCTCCCGAGGATAGACGACTTGTTCGACCAACTGAAAGGAGCTGGAGTATTTTCCAAGATAGACCTAAGGTCTGGATACCATCAGCTCAAAATGAGAAGGGATGATATTCCTAAGACAACGTTTAGAACACGTTACGGACATTACGAGTTCACGATGTGCCGTTTGGGTTGACAAACGCCCAAATTTTTTTATGGATCGATGAATAGTATTCCATCAAGATCTCGATAGTTTCGCCTTAGTGTTTATCGATGATATTCTCATCTACTCTAAGACCGAGGAACAACATGAAGAGCACTTGCGTGTTGTACTTTAGATTTTACTGAAACGAAAATTATCGCCGAATTGAGCAAGTGTGAATTTTGGTTAAAGGAAGTGATGTTCCTCGGACACATCGTGTCGGTAGGGAATCAAAGTAGATCTGCTAAGGTGGAAGCCGTCAAAGGATGGAGGACACCATCAAACGCCAATGAGATCGAAGTTTTCTCGATTTGGCGGGATACTACAGACGATTCATTGAAGGATTCTCAAAATTAGCTGGGCCAACGACACGACTTTAAGAAAAGGAACCAAGTATACTTGGACCAAGACGTGAAAAGAGTTTTCAAGAGCTCAAGACCAAGCTAACCATCGCTCGGTGTTAGCAATCCTGAGGAGAATGAAGGATTCGTTGTTTACGGATGCCTCAAAGTTGGGATTGGGTTGTGTACTAATGCAAAACCGGAAGGTGATAGCATACGATCTCGTCAATTGAAGCCACATGAGTTGAATTATCCGACTCATGACTTAGAGTTAATTGCGATCGTGCATGCTTTGAAGATTTGGAGACACCACCTTTATGGAGTTAAGTGTGAAATCTTCACGGATCATAAGAGTTTGAAGTACTTTTTCGAGCGAAGGATCCGAATATGAGGCAATGAAGATGGCTCGAATTAGTAAAGGATTACAACCTGTACTATCGGCTACCATCCCGAAAAGCGAGCGTTGTGGCGGATGCCCTCGATCGAAAGACTAAGGCAAAGCTAGGTATTTAATTACCCAACGAGAGAATCGATTCACGACTTCGCCACACTCGGTTTAGAAATAGTTCATCCTCCAAAGACGATGTCGACTTGATAGCTAGTCTCACGTACACACGACCTACGAGGAAGGATCATTGATGCACAAAGAGATTGGTTCTGGAAAAGATGCATCTCGTCGTAGAACGAACAAAACGAAAGGGTTCACGGAAGCAAAAGACAACGCTTTGATGTTTGGCGAAGATTGTGTGTGCCACAAGGAAGAACGTTCGGTGGAAAGGAATGAAAAGAGATGTAGCCTCTTTTGTCGAGCGATGTTTAGCTTGTCGACAAGTTAAGGTCATGCACCGAGACCGTATGGGATGTTACAACCCCTACCGCGCTGAATGGAGTGGGAACATATCAACATGGACTTTGTGGTAAGCTACCAAGGTCAATCCGTGGAATCTTGCCATATGGGTCATAGTGGACCGTCTATCAAAGTCAGCGCATTTTCTACCGATTCAGATGACGTTTAGTTTGGAGAAGCTTGCAAAATTATACGTTAAGGAGATAGTACGCCTTCATGGAGTACCTGTATCTATTACGTCTGATCGAGATTCTAGATTCACATCGCGTTTTTGGAAGAGTTTGCAAGAAGCCATGGGAACCCAGCTGAATTTCAGTACAACTTTTCATCCTCAGACCGATGGCCAATCAGAAAGAACGATTCAAGTTTTAGAAGATATGTTGCGAACTCTAGTCACCGACAAAGGTGGAAGTTGGGAAGATTTACTCCCTCTGGTGGAATTTGCCTATAACAATAGTTACGGTGACGATTGGAATGGCCTCATATGAGGCAATCAGACGGTCAAAATGTCGATCACCCTTTATTGGGACGAAATGGGAGAAAGGAAGTTGCTAGGTCCCGACCTAGTACAAGAAATGGTCGAGAAAGTCGATCACATTAAACAAAGAATCAAAGAAGCTCGAGACGACAAAGTCTTACAGATAGCGTCGATCGACTTAGAATTTAATGTCGGGGATCGAGTTTTTCTTAAAGTTTCTCCTTCAAAGGGAGTTATACGTTTTGGTAAGAGAGGAAAGTTACGACCCCGCTATATAGGACCTTTCGAGATCCTAGACAGAATAGGCCTTGTAGCCTATAGGTTGGCTTTGCCACCAAGCATTGGAGACGTGCACAATGTATTTCATGTCTCGCAATTAAGAAAATACGTGTTTGATCCGAAACACGTAATTAAACACGATGAAGTAGTCTTAGCCCAGGACTTAAGTTATGAAGAAAGACCTGTCCAAATTTTGGATAGAAAAGTTCAAGTTTTGCGGAACAAACAAATTGTTCTCGTTAAAGTGAAGTGGAACCATCACGGAATGGAGGAGGCCACATGGGAACTTGAGGACAAAATGAAATCTAAGTATCCCGAACTAGATTATCAAGGTATGTAATTTCGAGGACGAAATTTTTATAAGGATGGAGGGATGTCATATCCGCCTTTCTTAATAAGATTAGAAGGACTTTCGAACTTAGAATTTAAATGATTAGTGCTGATGAAAGAAATTTTAAATTCCAACAAAAGAAATTTATTTCATTAAAGCGATTACGAGAATTATTATATATAATATAATAATTGAATATGATTATACATATATTTATAAATCATTGTATAAGTAATATATGTCAAGTTTAATTAATTTATAATCTCTAAGATCGGACTTGAGCCCGTCTTTAATAATATATTTAATGGGCTTTAGTTTACAAAGCCCAAAAGTGAAGCCCATGGACAACCAAACCCTAACTATATAAACTCCTCTCTCCTCATTCTTGAACCCTAGCCCTATTTTGAAAAATCTCTCATTCTCCAAGCATCAACAAGAAAGGATCTACAAAGGTTTAACTTTAAATCCTCTATTAATTTTATATGTATATACGTATATATGTATTTGTATGTTGTTATGTATGAAAATAAAAGATGAAGGGGGTGGGGTTGTGTTTGGTTTCAGAGAGAGAGAGAGACGAGAGGCCTTGGCGCGGCAGTGGTGGCTGCGACATCGCATGCTCGCCGTGTGTGTGTGTTCGCCGGCGTGTGTGGGTGTGTGTGTCGCGTGCGTGTGTGCTGTGTCGTATGTCGTGTGTGTTATCGTGTATATCGTGTGTGTGCATGAAGAGCAGGCGAGAGGAGAAGGAGGCGGCGGTCACGGTGATGGTGTGTCGCCGGGAAGATGCGTGGTCGGTCGTGCGTGTGCGTGCGTCGCGTGCGTCTGCGCGTGTGTGCCGATGCATCGTGTGCATGTGTATGTGCGTGTGTGCGTGCGTTCGGCCGAGGGAAAGGAGGCCGCGGCGGTCGCCGCCGATCGACGACGTGGAGACGGCGACGACAGTCTCTGCCGTACGTGAGTGTGTGTGAGTGGGAGAGAGAGGGACGAGAGAGAGGGACGTGAAGAGAGGGAGAGATAGAGAAGAAGAGGGAAGAAAAAAAAAATATTTTTCAACCTCGCCGGAATCCGGTCGCCGGCGACGGCGTCGAAAAAAATGGGCAGTTTTAGGTTTAGGGTTGTGAAGTATAATGGGCTGATTTTAACTAAAATGGGTTGGGCTCCTTTTTTTTTATGTTGGGCTTAACTTATTTAATAGAGTTGGGCTCAGTTTTTTTTCTTTAATTGGGCTGGTTCTATTTAATTCAATGTGTTGGGCCCAAGGAATAATAAAGATTATGGGCTTGCTGTTTTGGGCCGAGAATTAAGAGAAAATGGGCTTGACTTTGGGCCGAGAAATTTAAATCGAAGTTGGGCCCTTGTTTTAATTAAATGGGCTGTTTTTATTTAAAATATTGTGTTGGTTCTTTTAATTCAAAGAGTTGGGCTGAAATTAATTTAAATCTTTGGGCTCAATTAATTAAATAAATATGATTTAACCTTAAGACTTAATTAATTAAATTATATTAAGTCTAATTAAATAAATAATTAACTTAACGTAAATATAAGTTTAGATTATTTAATTATGGTAAGTTAATTAATTAATTAATTAATTAATTACTATTAAGTTTAATTAATTGATTGATTAAGATAAGGTTAAGTCAAGTTTAAATTATCTTAATTTATGATTAAGACCTCTTTAACTAATGTAATTAATTTCTTTTAATTAAATTAATTAAGTTAGAATAATTAAATAAATTAAATTATGCTAGTCAGTGCATAATTTGATAATTATATTATGTGTTATATTAGCGAGAGTCCTTAATATATATATATGATTTTAGTATGCAATTTAATTGCATTATACTTTTGTAAAAGGTATTTAACAAAGAAGATTATGAAATTAAATTGTTTTTAAACGAAAAGTCGAGCAAGGGTATTGTTGGTGCCTTAGCCGATATAAATTAGTTTTCAAATTTAATTATATTTGAAAACTCGGCTTAACGAATCATAAGCTAGTATCCTCCTTTACTTGAATTTAAGGCTAGCTTTTGAGACCTATTAAGATTAGTGCTTCTTGTAGGTTTTATCGATCATGGGATTAGCGCTTTCCAGAGACGCATATTATGTGATTTCTTGAGCTTTGTCCTATCAGGTGGGCTTACTTTACAAAAGTATATTTGAGTTATATGCTCGATATTTCATGAAATGCAAACTGCTTATCCAATAAAATGTTTTTGTGCGCTCTACTGCTTTGAGGCTCGTATATGAATCGATCGAGATTCTCTTTAATCTAATACCTTAATTGAGAATTGTGTACACCGTTAGTTGTTTCGGTGGGTTGATCTCCATCGGCACTAACCAAGTCATGAGGCGTTATAAGGGTGCTTATGCGGATGTGTTCCGAGTACGTCATGTTATTATGGTGCTTGTCGGATATGTTCAAAATCGTCATGAATTGTCCGGGTTCGTCCCCGATGACAATAATGGAGCATGTGATCCGACGGTGGCTAGAGGTCCGGGATCAAAGCGAGTAATGTAAGAGTCGTGACAATGAGCCCAAATGAATGAAATATTTTTGCATGCTTAGAAGTGGTTTCTCTTTTTAAAACCTTCTAAGTTATGTTATCATGATTGGATAAACTGCTTTTACGGATTTATGAAATGTTTATGAAAATGCATGCCCACTGAGTACATTAGTACTTAGCCCAAATATTTTCAAATGTTTTCAGGATGATCAATGGGTGCTGACGGGGCAGAGCTGAGATTTGAGTTCACTCCGTACTTTGACGGATTATTCCATATTTAGACTTTCGCTGATGAATTAGCTCTGATTTTATTTTCCCTTCTTGTCTATGACTTGAATTATATCTGTTGATTGAGCTTAGACTCTAAATCATTGATGTTAGTATTTTTGATGTGTACTGGCTATCAGAAGCACGAAACTAAACTTGTGATCCTGAGGATAATTATTGTTTTGATTGGATTTCATCCTTCGATGTCTTCCATTTTCATATAGGAAGCTATTCCCAAATCCTAAAGGTTATTGCCTTGATCATTCGAGTCAACTTATTTACTTCATATTTTCCATTATTTTTATTCTTCGTGCCTCGATTTACGAGCTTCCGTCATTTCTAGAAACCGGGGCGTGACATAATGTGTTGAAATTAATTATATAGGTGCATGCTAGGTATATAATCATTGTATGGTGAATTAAACATCCAAGATAGATTCTCAGAAGAGGGTAAAATAAGATTTCCCTACAATTGGTATCAGAGCCTGGGATCAGTATCTTGGCTCTGTTGGATTAATTTACGTTTGATTATTACATGCGTAATTAATTAATTATGGATTTTTCGTTCATCGTGGCTCGAATGTTTGGTTTTTTGTCGGATTCGTTATTCACCATGAGAAAATATGTGGTTAGATTAGGATTTATTTTTTGTAAATCAAATATGTAAAAACGAAGAACGAAGACGAAGAACACGAATAAGCATTTGCAAATTGTGAACCCCAACTGTAGTGAACAATGGTTTTTACTTCCCAGCACTTGGACTGGTAATCAGCTTCCATCTCCTTTCGAATTTTATTAGTCACAGCTATCTCATATTGTTTCACAAACATCTTCAAACTAATTCTTGAATTGATATAGTCATCAAAAAACACATGCATTGACTCACTTCTTTGTGTTGACACCATACCAACCCAAAACATGTGATTCAAGTAAATAGGGGCCCAATTCTCACGTTTTGCATATAGATCTTTAAGCAACCTTTAGTTTGTAGACCATACTTAACGAGAAAATCGCCTATTTAATTTGAATTCTACAATGCTGAGACTTTCATATATAATCAAGTAGAACTTTGTCGAATATTTTCTCTAGGGGTGGGAAACGGTTCGGGTTCGGTTAACCGCACCGATTTTTTCGGTTAACCGAATCGAAATTTTCATAAATTTAATAACGAAACCGAACCGCTTATTAAGTTCGGTTAACCAAAACCGCATCGGTTAGTGCGGTTCGGTTTTCATTAACCGAAAACTGAAAAATTGCTTGAGATTACATGAATATATAAGAAACGACATGTCATAAAATACAACTTTGCAATCGATGTAAACTTTTCAAATTTTAATGTCCATAAAAAATCATCCAATATCCATCAATAAATCAAAGCAATCAACATCAATCCATCAACAAACTATCATGTTCATGCAATGATAATTTGATACATTAGAGTAATTTGATACATTAGAGTATGAGGTTTAAATTTAATTAATATTAGTATTTAGTTTTATAGATTTATAAAAAATAAAATAATTAATAAAATATAAAAGAATTTCGGTTTTCGGTTAATAACTGTCAAGTTATCGGTTAACCGAAACCTAAAAAATAAAATATTATACCGCAAACCGAATCGCAAACCGAATATGCGGGATACGGTTAACCGAACATGGCACGGTTTTGGTTCGGTTCGGTATTACCCGATAACCGAAAACCGTTTCCCCAGCCCTAATTTTCTCATATCAGTGACACCTTTAAACTTTAGAGGGATCTTCGACAAATATGCCATAAGAAAAAATAGTGGACGTGATTGGGCATAACTTTCCTCACAACAATTACGATACTCGCATTGATCAATCGAAGATTATTGTATAATGAACCCTTCCATTGCCTCCAAACCAATTATTAAAAGCCATCTAAATGAGTATGCATGCCCATGTGTCAACAACGCACATCCTAGTAAAATAGATTGATGATGATGATTAACTCCGACCACAGTTGCCAAAGGCTTTTGATATTGGTTAACGATGAATGTGGTGTCGAAACTAATAACATCATGGAAATCATGATATGCGCTATGTTGCGAGGATGAATCCACATCTCATTCCGAGTCTCCCCATATATGTAGGGCCTCCACTGACTTCAATCAATTTTAGGTTTTACAAACCTTGATGCCTACAATGCCATTGGCTTCTAATTGCCTCTTCAGATTCAATGACAAACTTCGATGACTCGGCATGAAATTGGACATAGTTGGATACAGTTCTGATTGTGGTCTAAATGTACCAAAGACATCTCCCGCTAGCAAAATCACGTTTTATCGCATTAATATGCGCACGACAATTCATTTTTTGGTATGTTTCTTAAAATTCGTCTTTCCGGCACGATCACATGAAATAATAGTATACTTCTAGTATTAGAAATACTTCTACAATACACACCAAATCCGAATAATTTTGCGTAGGAATTGTGTTATATAGAGTCTTTCTATAGAATCGAAAATCATACCGGATTTCGGACCTTCATGCACCAACTCGTCAAAAGCATCTTCGTGTAACTCATCTTCATGTGAATCATGCAACTCATCTTCGTGTGAGACGTCCAATTCATCTTCCTCGTCAAATTCATCTTCCTCATGATCCAAATAACTCATTTAAAATTTCATCGACGTTGTTGGCCATCGAAGATGCACGATTTCTTACTCGTTACTAAGAGTTTTTCTTTTCATCGAATTTTGTTGTCTACGTGTGTTTTTTCATGTCTTTAATGAATTCAAAACAAAATATATAATGGCTTAGTATGGAGGAATGCTAAGCACGATTATCTTATTATAGATTCACTGTTGCGATTTATAAGAAAACCAGTTAAGTAATAGGTAAAGATATGACTATACAAATCAAATTAGATATGGTGTATAAATCTATTCATATATATCAAAAAAAAAAATAATTAAATACGTTCAAAAATATGTAGTGAACGAGAAAATAATTTTGATTCAATATATAGAGAATTACATATGCATGTCAATAGTTAAAATAATACAACAAAAAAAATACATGAAACAAACAAGAAAAAAAAACCATGAAAATACTATAACCAATAGTAACGAAAAAAATATTTAGAAAAGTTATAATGGCAGAGATTAAAATAGGGGAGAAAAAAATAAGAAAGAAAATTAATGAAAAAATCACGTTAAAACATAAAAAACACAAAACAAATTAAAAAAAGACTAGGGATTGAGCTAACTGAGATTCGAACTTGACACCTCTGCTTTGAAGCCTTATTCCTTTGCCACATTGTCCGAGCAGTGGCAGCCGCGTTAGTACATTGAAAAAAATTTAATTTATACATTTGTAAAGGGATTTACGGGTTTCAGGTTTTCGAAGGTTAAGGGGTTTAGGTGTTTATGGTTTATGTATTTCTTACAAATTTCATAACTCTAATTTCATTTCTCGAAAGCTTTCAAAAAAATTAAATGAATTTTAAAATTATGAATAATACGTGACATGATTCTCAAATTTATATTTCTTTCATTCAATTATCTGATTTTTAGGGTAGATTGCACTAGTATCTTATAATTTAATATTACGTAACTCCATTTATGGAATAATATAACAATGTGATAAACGTATGAGAACAAATCATACAATTATAGTGGCATAAATCAATTTTTGAATAATTGTCATCAATGACACTATTATCTTATAATTTTAATAATATGATACAGTATTATACAAAATGATCGAACAATGTTGTCACTAGTATTCAACACTATTATTATACAAATGAATTACGTTCGATTGTCATCAATTGCTGATTATGGTTGACCAATTTTGTACTACGTAAGTACATAGACGGGAATAACGGAACAATGTGGTAGTCGTATGACAACAAATCATACAATTATAGTGACATCTATCAATTTTTTAATAATTGCCATCAATTTTAATAAAATATTATAAATTTAATATTATAGAATGATCGAACAATGTTGTCACTAGTGTAACATATTGTTACTATTATACAGATTCATTACGTTCGATTGTCGTTAATCTATTGTTTTATAGTTGAGCAATTTTGTACTATGTAACTATATTTATGGAAAAAAGGAACAATGTGATAAACGTATGACAACACATCATACAATTATACTAATACTATTATCTTATAATTTTTATACTATCGTATACCATTTTTTGAAAAAATACCATCAATTACACTATTATCTTATAATTTAAATCCTATAGTATAACAATTTTCAATAAATAGCATCAATTACACTATTATCTTATAGTTTAATACTATATTATAGTATTATACCAAATGATCAAACAATGTTGTCTCTATTATGACTATTATACAAATTCATTATGTTTGATTGTTGTTATTTATGGTTTTATAGTTGAGCAAATTTGTATAATGTAACTACATTTATTAATTAATGGAACATTGTGGTAAAAAATTATATTACTTAGTTCATATTTTAATTAGAATTTTTATTATTATAAACATATATAAGTTTTCCCAAAAATAATATTTTAAAAAAAACTTCAGAAAACAAACAAATAATAAAAGAAGTAAAAAGTTGTTAAAAATATGTACCATAAATTATTCAAGTAAATAAGCTATGAAAGAATTATAAAAAAGTAAAAGAAAATTGCAGCCAAACAATTATGCATGATTATTAAAAAAAGTTAAAAAAAAATTATGCACGATCAATCCATATTTATTTTGATGCAAATCTGTTAAACATATCCTAACAAAATTTAAGGAAATTAGTTAAGATATAGTCCTGAAAGAAAAAAAAAATACTTAAAATATGGAGAGGGCATATTAGGCATCTTGTAATATAATTAATTAAAAATCAATTTATTAATATCGAACCGGGTTCGATTCAAAATTAAAGGGTATTATATAGATACATAATATGTTAAAAAAATTCATTATCCAATATTAATTTATATTGCTATACATTGTTAAGTGATCTTTTGACACACGTACTTATTCCAAGATAGAAAATAAATCATTTATATTGCTAAACGCTGTCAGTCGGGACATACAAACTAATTCCTCCATATAAGATAAAAAAAAATATCGGTTTATATCGCTATATATATTTGTATGTTGATCCGTTTTACATACATACTAGTTGCTTTATAAATAAAAATGAAACTATTATTTATTTAAAATTGTATCCACATTTCTCCTAAAAATATATGTATCCACATTTAATTTCATATATATCCCATCTAATCCTCAAAGGGAGAAGAGATAGTAACTGCATATTCCTATCTGGTCATTGTAATTTTGTATGTAAGCTAGCATTCAATATATCTGTAACCTAGGAAAAGACAAACCCTTTTCCCCACATTCTATGCATTTCTTCCTTGTCGTAATGCATATGAATGCCCGGAATTCATCGAAACTTTTTTGAGTTGTAACTGTAGTATATAGACAGTTTCCGATGCAAGATTATTATTATTATTATTATTATTATATATGCTCATTTGAACACGGAAAAGATACAAGGACGATTACCATATCTTAGATATTTTTTGAAATTGTAAATATCAATTTGAATACGAATTTATACTCCTTTCCTCATACATGGGTATCGGATGACTATTCTAGTTGAACCACAAGTAATTTTATGATATGACACCCGCACATAAATTATATATTTATTATGTGAGTGAATCTTGTATGAGATCGTACTATAAGTCGAGATTTGGATTCAAACACAAATAAATATATTAATAAATTATAAACTACCTAGTGTTAAGTTTGAATCTAGATACTGATCTATCTTACAAATTTGACACGTAACACTAGCTTGCACAAATTTTGTATTATAATATTGTGTTGTGGTATTAGTAAAATAGTTTTAAAATTAGGTTGAATTTTTTTATTTTAGATGTGTTATTGATTGGTTCTCGTAAAAATTAAAATAATTTGAAAATATGTATTAAAAGAAAAATTAGATATATTTATCTTATTAAGTAAAATGAATAATAGTATCAAATGAATAGCAAATGTAAATACATTTGAATGAACATTTTTACAAAATTAAAAGAAATTTTATGATTAAACTATCTAATCATTTTATATATTTGATTAAGCAATAAAATCTAAAATAAATTTTGAAACGACATTCTCAATTTATTAAGCGTTCTCTTATTTAAATACTTGTTGGTCATTTTAACTTAAATACTTATATTATGAATATACGATTACTCCTACGCTTCACATACATATACATAGAGGTGGTTATGGTGAGAATGCTATTATGTGTAAAATAGAATAAATTATAATCATTAACTAATATGTAATTAACGTCCCAAATTTTATGCTTCATTTTACACAAGATTGATGATATCATTACCAATCTATTCAAAAAAAATTGATTGAAGGGTAAAAATGACTCAAATCTATCCATCTGTTGTGATTTGGGGTGGTTGAATCTTCCTAATCCGTGGAATTTTTTCAAATCATGTATCTGTGTTGTTACACACATTTATCGTTTTATAGCACATGTTTCTTTGTAGCACATGTTTCACTGATTCACTGCACAACTACATATATTATTTATTTGTTTTTGGTTTTTGGTATAACATTATAGTTGTAAATCGTTCCCTATATTGTACATAGTTTAGCACGAATATAATAGTGATTTGACAATTATTTTAAACAATTAATTCCTAATTATTATAAGATTTGATATATTATATTATTGAAGTATTTAAAATCAGTTTTATGTGATATCTAGTATAATTTTTCTTATTTTCAACACCAGAATAGTCAATCATCATTTTATTTCAATGCTAAACTGTCATGGACATTGCATAACGATCTTAACTTATAATGCTACAACACAAATAAAAATAAAAGATTAACAAGAGATATAATGTAATGGTTGTTCAATCTTATGCTAAGTAAATTATAAATAGTGCAATATCGAACAAATTAAATATTATCGAAAATTATAAATTAACAAGATATATAGTTGTGCAAAGTTTATGTGAAAGTTTTACAGCATACTGATAATCGTGTGCAACAACGATGCATCTTAGAGGACAGAAAATAGCAAATCGCATAAAAATAAGAATTAAAAGATTCATCTAATTATAAAATTACAAAAAAAATCTTTTATAATTTCTCCAATAGCAAAAAAACGGCACATATAATTATAAATATCAACACATAAAGAATCAATCTTGTCTATCATCTATCATAATCAAATGCTATGGTTTATTCCTATTTCTCACCAATATTTGCATTTCATAAGATCCAAATCATATATATATATATATAGGAAGTTGTTCACATAGGAATACAAATATTGATAAGAAATAAGAAAGTTGCACTGAATGTATAAAGTTATTGCACTGAATGTATAAATTTGTTGCACCAAATTCAATGCAACAACTTCATGTTCAGTACTACATTTTTTATGTTGAATTTTGTGCAACAAATTTATATGTTTAGTGTGATAACTTTATACGTTCAATGCAGCTTTCATATTTCTTACCAATATTTACATTCCTACATGATCAATCTCCTATATTTGCATCCCTAAACCCTATATATATATAAATCTATATAGGAATAGGTTCAAATAAAAACCTTATTTAAAGTGAGAACGTGAGAACCATTTGCAGTCATTAGATTACGAAGATCTACGGTGATGCATCACTTTGCTAGATGAGTGTATTGTGCACCACCTAGATTCGAATCCATGAGGAACAAAAATTCAAATATTTTTGTTTAGTGCAATTATTTTTATGGAGAATGCACTGTTCTCACGTTTGTAGAATAACAAAGGTTTTATAATAACACAACACTATATAGGGGAGGGTTAATGTGAAACCACTTTTATCGTGAGAACCAAAAAATGATGAATTCATTGTGAAAGTTGATGAATTGGGAAAGTTACTGAATCCAAAAAAATAGAATTTTCGCCCCTCATGGGATTCGAACCCGGGTGAAAATTTTCGAATTTTTAAATTCATTAACTTTTTCAACGGATTCATCAACTTTCATAATAAATTCATTTGGTTCTTAGTTTTTAGGATAAAAATGGTTCTCATTTGAACCTAATACATGTATATAATGAACATAGTACCTGACTATAGGTGAACACATGAATTGCAACAAAGAAATCCTAGTCTGAACTCTATATTACTCGCACATTTTCACTATCACTACATCATAATACAGTCTTAAATATCAAGCATGTTTGTTGAATACATAGTAAATATACACATCATATTGTATGAATGGAGTGAGACACAAAACCTAATATATAATCCAAAGAAAAATCATATTTTCAAAAAAATACATGACATTTATTGTTATCTCTATGCTTTAATCCGCTTCTTCCAAAACCACCGCCTACCTTCCATTATATATTTTTTTAATTTTTCCCTCCCATGATCCATTTTACACAAAGGGGCATGACTTTTGAATTATAATGGAATATTGCATTAATTTCTCATGTAGCATGAAATGGAGAAGCAGATGGAAAAATGTCATCACAGGTGAAAAGCATTAAATATTGCAGGAAAAGTAAAATAAATAAATAAAAAATTGAAAAAAGATTAATATTTGGACAGATTTTGTGAATCTTCAGTTAGAGGTTTATTATAATAATGAAGAAAAAACAAATATGTGATTTCATCGTATCTGAGTGCTACCCCTATAAATGGGGAATCAAGCAGAGAGTCAGAACAAGTGAAGATAACCTCTTCAAAGTTCTAAATATAAGAATTTTCTGTGAGGAAAAAAATATATATTAAACGAGGAAAAATGGTGAGCATAGAAGCCGCAGTTGTGATGGAAAGCTCCCGGACTTCACCTGTTTCTGCTGCTGCTGATGTTGAAGCAATAAAAATCAAGTCCATGATCACCAACATTCACCTTCAGTCCATTCCCATTCTCAATCTTGATCAGTATGCATGTTTTCATTTTCGGTTTTCATTTGGGTTTTTGTTTTTTATATATATTTTTGTTCAAATTGATTGCATGCTGGGCATTGTGTGCGTGTATGTGTGCTTTCTTCCACCACCAATTCTTCGTGGCTTTGCACCTGTTTGTGTATAATCTCTCTCCTCTCTCTCCTTCTCTCTCTCTCTCTCAGCCTGCACGTGCAAGTGAGTGTGTAAGTGTTCAATTTGTTATTTATTCCGTTGTTTTGATTTGGGGTTTGTGTTTTCGATCTATCCTTTTTCTGTGAATGCATGGCAGTAATATTGTGTCTGTTTTTCACCAACTCTTGGTGTCTTTTCACACATTGTATATATAAGCTATTGCTTCTTTGCTCTCTCTCTTTCTGTGTGTTTTTGTGGCTGCATGTGTCATGTGTTTGTGTGTGTGTGTGTGTTATCTCTATTGGTTGACAAAATTTTCAAATTCAAGAAATGTGATTCACCAGATTCTTGAATGTGGATCAGGGGTGATCCCACAATGTACGAGGCGTACTGGAAATCACTAGGCGATGACTTCAAAATCACCATCACTGGATCCCAATCCCTCAGCTACTTCGCCAACCCCAACAGTTTTTGCTGGTTTATGATGCCTAAACTCGAGCAAGAAATCAAGGTTCTCCACAATTTGGTCGGAAACGCCATTGTCGAAGATCGTCACATTGTCGTAGGAAACGGATCGAGTCAGCTCATCCAAGCAGCGCTCTACGCCCTCACTGATCCTCTCAATCCACCCAAGCCCATCAGCGTCGTATCCGCAGCCCCCTTCTACTCCGTGAGTCTTAAATCCCAAATCAGTGGCATATTTGTAATTCTGCTGGTGTTTTAACAGTATTGTCTGCATTATGAAATGTTCTTAAGTGGCACATTTGTAATTTTGCTGGTGTTTTAAACTGTCTGATGAAATTTTCTTGATTGAAGTGCTATCCGCATATAGCGGACTATGTGAGATCAGGGCTATTCAAATGGAGAGGTGATGCAAATGGTTATGACAAAGATGAGGCCTATATAGAGTTGGTAACTTCACCAAACAATCCAGATGGAGAAATTAGGGGCTCTGTTGTGAATAGGGCTAATGGGATGCTTGTTCATGACCTTGCTTACTATTGGCCTCAGTACACGGCCATCACGGCGCCTGCTGATCATGACGTCATGCTCTTCACCGTCTCCAAATGCACCGGGCACGCGGGGTCAAGAATCGGGTAAGACTACTTGTGCTTGGTTTTAGGCCAAGAAATGAATGAGTAGACAAAGTAGATGCATGTGTTTGATGTATGACTTTTTTGTTGTTGTTTTTTTGTGCATGTTAAGATGGGCAATAGTGAAGGACGCGGAGGTAGCCAAGAAGATGGTGAAGTTCATTGAGATCAACACGATTGGGGTGTCGAAGGAGGCTCAACTTAGGGCTGCCAGCATCTTGAAGATGATCTCCACCAACGGCTGCTCGAATAATTTCTTCAAATTCGGGCAGTCTGTCATGGCTGAGAGGTGGAAGAAACTGAAAGAAGCTCTTAAGGAAAGTGAAGTCTTGAAGGTCCCTGACTTCCCTCTTCAGTACTGCATTTTCAACAGAGACTTCATCGGGGCACGACCAGGTAAAGAACATCTATCGATTGTTCGACTTGCGCACGTGTGTTGATGAATGATATGATATGATATGATATTGTCCATTTGAACAGCGTATGCTTGGATAAAGGCCCAACAGGGTGTAGACCTCGAGCGAGTTTTGAAGGAGCAAAGATCCGAGCACGAGGAGGACCGTGCTTTGGATCTGGGGTTGAGTATGCAAGGCTGAGCATGCTCGGCGAGACGAAGACTTCCAACTGTTTCTGATGAGGCTTCCATCGATCGTTCAACTTCTAGCTGATTAAAAGATTTGTTCATCGTTTGCATCTGTTTGAGCAATGTGGTGTAGTTGTTTTTATTATGAATAATCTATGTTTGGTTAATGTAAAATTTCTGTTTTTGTTGCAGTTATTGGTGTTGTGTGTGGATTGATTTCGAAAATATGTTCTATAACCATTTGGGCTTCAGAAAAAGTCTAAAATAAAAAACACAAAACAGTAATAATATAACAATCATGAAGAAACTCATTTTGAGCATCAAACTTTAAAATTGACAACTTGTTAATCATTTTGAGAGCAGAAACAAACCACCATCACAACCATGAATAACCTTACAAAGTCCACCCGACAACAGGATAGAGCGTCGAGGCGCAAACTCGAGATCAAGCGGCGCCCTCGAAAGCCCCGAAGGTTAAAGAACATTTCTCACAATCACAACCAGGTACTAAGACAAACTGATTGGTATTAGTGCTTCTCTATACAAAGTAAGAGTGTATTTCAATCCAAAACTTGCACTTTGATTTGGGTGGGGGAGAGGTTGAGCAAATGAACAATGTGACATTTAACGGTTACAAATATTCTCATGATACAAAAGAGCAATAAAATGGAAGAACTCCCAATTGATGAATGACTTGCTGTACAGCCATTTTTTAAGAGACACATGATACGGCATGGCTGTCGATACAAGTGAAGTTCTAGCAATGCAAGCTAGGCATATCCGTACACGAAGGCGTTAAATAAGTCTAAGCTCATATTCACCAGCCATTGTTATGTACCTCACCCATGGGAGAGCCTGGTAGCCACTCTTTTCGATGATTTTCAAGTAACGGACCTACAAACCGAGTTCCAACGTTAAGTGGCAAGGTCACAAAGTGGCTTCAGAGAAAGTATATGAGCAAGCCTAATTTTCTATTAGAAGATAAGTCTAGCTGAACGCATTTCTAAACATGCAGCATTACTATAAATTTAAAAGAAGTTGTTGACCTTCAGCAAGGACCCAAGGCATAGATAACTGCTTATACGGACATACTATAAACTAGTATAGCATTAAATGAGATATTCAACTTCATGAGTGTCAGAGAGCAAGGTGAAGCTAGTATGCAGTTGTTGATCTGGTTCGCCCAAAAAGAAGCCTTTATTACAGGAGTTTTGCACTTTTAAGAGCTAAAGTGGAATTTGGCATGGCAATTACGAGGGCCTCTAAGTGTTCTAGTTCGTACAGGAGCAAGTTCTGGTCTGCAGTATGTATTTCGATATAAATCTTGTACAAAAAGAAAACTGAGGTAAAGGTAGGGTAGAAATAAAAGGAAAGCTTATGCGTTGTAAGTATATAAAGACTAATACTAACATGCAAAACTTCATAAATAAAATAATAACTATTAGGTGTGAAAAGTAAAAAAAAAAAAAAAAACAATCACTCTCAGATCTCTCAACAAAGCTGGCATTCTAATGCACTCCATGAATAGGTAATATGTTTTTTATATGAGCTCGGTAATATACTATTAAGCAGGGAAATATGAAGACGCTGTGATTGCTGCTCATGTGGAATGTAAGATAGCATCGAGATGATAAAACCAGTAAAACAAATATCTTTGAACGCAAACCCATTTGAGCTCACCTGTATTCCTGAAACAGTGAAATATGGTATTTCAAACTTCACCCTTATAGGAGCCTTTCTTTCTGGAGCTGCTTCCTCTGATGTGATACTGGGAAGCCTAAACTCTGCTCTCAACATATATTCCTGTGAAAACAGGATCCATAAACATCAACAACAGAAATTTGGGCAAGCAAATTAAATCCAAAACCACAGACCATCATCAGTAAAGGAAAAAACAAAAGAAAATCTGAGTAAACCCAAAAATATTCCCACCTTGCCACCTGGAAAAGATTTTATCTTCCAAATTAGTGAATCATTTTCTGGAGCATAAGAAGCAGATCCCATTGAAGTACGAACATTTGGGTTGGTTGCATCAAGTGGCACGGGTAACTCAATTTCAACATTAGTTGCGGTGCTGAAGTCCAAAATCACATCAGCAGTAAAATTGATATCCATAAAATACTGCAGATTGAGAAAACTAAATAAATCATAAATGTTTACAAGAGATGCAGGTACTATACCTACGCTCCTTGAACTGGCTCCTGGCTTTTACCATAAATTCTATTCGGCTCCTAGAGTGCCTTTCTACCTGAGCTTCAACCCATACTAGAGGCTTTACCTGGAACAAAATGTAACTGAGTTCAACAACCCAGCAAAGAAGAAATTGATTTTTGTGCCATCCTTACTTTCACATAAAGTTCAGTTTCAATATAATTTTGCTTGTGATTCAAAATTTCATATGAAAATTCACACTTAGAATGGTATACTCTACTCTAAGTTGGAAAATCTAACAAGTAACTATCTCAAAGGGGTATGGATCTGAATCCCAAATTGACAAACCAACCTGAGTGCTGAGCCTGTAAGTCATAAGATCAAATGATCCATCAGGAGGTATGAAAGATATGGTTCTGTCATTCTCAAACCGAGCCAAGCGCACACACCTGAATCAATAACCAGAAGTGACCAATGAAGCAAAGTCACTAACATGGGCAGACATGTGCATCATATACAATTTTTTATTTAATAATCAACAGAACTCATATAGTGGCCAAAGGCTAAATTACATACTGATGGAACTTGATGTCATCTAGATCAATGGCTTTTCCCTTAGTAGCTCGCCCTTGCGCCTCGAGCAAAACTCTGTCATTTAGTCCTAGCTTACACTCGGGCATACCACTGCAATGGACACAGCATAATGTGTTACAACTAGTTTTCAAAGAAAGTAAACATCAAATTTCACAAACGCGCCATACTGCAATCACCAAAAAAATTCAAAAGGCTACTTCTGTCAACTAATATTTGATTTGATTGCAATGAAAAGAACACAAAGGACATCAACTGGTAGAATAAATGAAAGCATACACAGAGGTAGATGTAACAAACTGAAAACAAGGGACGTGGTGGGTCTTCTGGTTCATATCAGAGTCATTTAGGCGCATGACCACACTGAAAGAACAGTCATCTGTATGTGGCGAAGTATTGCATGTGTGCAATTCCATGAAACTTAATCATTTCAAGTATACAATTTAAGGTACAACTAGGGCTTTGAAATACTTTCAACATGGTTTTCTTGATTGTAAGGCATGTTCTTCCAATCAAAGACTAAGACAAGAGCTAATATCATATCGGTCTGCATGATATAAGAGCAGGAAATACTTAAAAATGATAGAGTGAGAACTAACCTCAAATACGTTCGCATCTTTAGTGCCCCGACAACATCTGACCTAATTATTTGGCCATTACTATTGACTAGTATATTGACACTCTCCACAACATCAAGAAAGACCTGCACAACCAACAAAAGCCCATATGATCCAGAGTTCAAGAAATGCATCGCAAGTTACGAAAGGAAAACTGACTTCATTCTTTTTGTATCGTATCCCTTCACTGCGCCATGACACTGCATTAGTGACAGCCATCGGAGGCCTCTGTGCCACTTCCATCCTGTAAGCATCAGTCTTTATGAACTCACTAAGAATCTTGGCTTCAGTGTATTGCGGGTAGCCAAAGTCCATAATTTCGTCCAGTAGCTCATACTAAAAAAATCAGATAAAAGTTGTTGAATTATCTCGTCAAGATTGTGATTTATATAATTCAAAAGGAAAGAACAATGAACTTACCACTACAACAAAATTATCTCTAAGAGATTCCTCTTCTAATTCTTCAAAGTAGTGTTTGAAGACCTGTTAGAAAAATGCAATTATTGAAGTTAACAGAAATAGTGCACTGGGCTATAGACAATATCATTAAAGAATGGAACTCTGATTACCAATAACGCTTACATCAACTACTCGGTGTAGGAACAAAATAAGGCTAGCCGCATTGCAGTTCTGCCGAGATGCAGTCATGAGATATACATTGTTGTGTTGTATAAACATATATGTCACACCATTATCGTGAGACAACAGGATCCTGGGTCTCTGGATCACCCTATATCATTAGAAATTAGAAACGCATTAAACTTCTAGTTCACTAAGTGGAAATCATCGCATCAAGAATCCTCAATCATTAATTGAGAACTAGTAGAGACAAACTATGCTAAAAAAAAAAGAAACCTCCAATTCCAAACACCTAAGTTACTAAAAGATAAACTAGTATCAGAAATGAAATCTGAAGTGCTTATCCTCTTCGTACACATTATTTACCAATCCAACCAGTTCTCCTCTCCGAAAAGCAGAATACATAAGATTCAATTCCATCAAAACAACCCCCGGAGTAATCCACAAGTAATAACTTCCAACCAAAGCTATATTAAACCCAGAGTCCATGTTCTCATCCAGTTCAATTGAACTAATCATATCCGCATCTAGCTAAATTCACTCAGTCTCCCAATCTCACATCAAAAAACAATCCCACCTCACCACAACAAAAGAACGATATAATAAATGGAATCAATTATAAGCCTGGAAGATCAGATCAAGCTCAAGATTTGCCGAATAGAACCTGATTAATCTCAAAACAGCTACAATACGAAGGAATCAATCATTTCAGCAGCACGCTCGCAAACACAGCCAAAAACGACCTAAACACAACAAATCCAATCACAAATCTCACCTCTTTCTCCATGAGCTTAGCGAAGAAGCGTTCGGCCTGAGCGGCAGAGACGTCTCCGCGGTAGTCCCGCCAGACCAGAACCCTACCCTTAATGTCCAGTAGGAACAGCGCCGATGCTGCTCCCGCCATTTCTCCTCTGAATCAGTCGATTCTGTTTCTACTGAATTTCCTCAGGTTCAATTGCATACAAGAGCCGCAGATCACGAGTTGCTGGAATCAATGGCGGCGAGATCCGGTGCTGATCCCGCGACTACGTGGAAATTGAGGGTGAAATGGCCGCGTCATTGCTGTCGGAGTGTGTGAGAGACATTTGGGAGAATATTTAACTTCGATCTTCTTGTGTTTTTCCATCAGGAGGATTCAGCTAAAAGTGAAGAAAGGTTAGAATTTTCCAATTGGTGGAATAAGACTCAGATCGTACCGACTGCAGTTTATGGCCCATTTTTTCATGGGCTTAAGCCCATCCACTTTCTACCGAAAGGCCACTTAGAACTCTCTCTCTCTCTCCAAAGACATAGAATTAAAATGTTTTTTTTCTTTCGAAAGTCTCATTTAGATTATATTTTTTATTCTGATATGATTATACTGCTATCATTCCTCCCGTGCGTGGGTATCATATTTATAAATTTTGCAGTGTTGAGTAATTTAACATGTCAAAAATAGTGATATCGTAAGACAAAAAAAGTGCGTATATAAAAGTTCAAAAAAGTACAAATTTATGAATATTTTATTGTGTGCGGTATAAAATTATCAGTCAACATTTACATCTAAATAAAAAAATTGGTAAGTCGCAATCATCTTTGTCAAGTCCCATGTATATATAGAGTTCAATAGTTTAACTCATTTTAGTTCAATCACTACTTAATCCATTTTAAAGTAGATGTATGAGATTTAATAAGATAGTGCTAATAGTGTCTTATTGTAGGGGATTGTTTTGCCAAAAATATTATCACTATATACAGAGAGAGAATTAGCCATTTTGATATAACAAAGAGACATGTTATAAAAGTCAAATAATTTAATAAAAATTATTAAGTGTCAATTTAATTGAGCATTTACATCAAAACTAAAAATATGAGAACGTATACAAAAATTTAATAACAAAGCTAGACTCCATGTTTTATACACGTATATAACAATTTACAACAAATGCATATAACTTTGTATTGATGATAAATAAATATACATGTTGATATAACTCGATATGTATTTTCAATATATAGGATACAGTTTGTATAAGATAAGATTTTGCCAGACACAACGTGATCAAGGATTTATATATGATGTCTTGGTTCTTGTTTAATAAAAATTAATATGAATCCAAAGGTGATGTTTTTATTTAATAAATAATATTAATTTCATAATTAAAATGAAATATTAACATTAATTAAAAATAAAAATAAAATGATTGAATTAGCTTTAGTATATCATATACACATAATATATACGTGTGTATTGACTATATGTGTGGGGGTATATATATAATTTGTTAAGAATTTGAAGTGATTATAACTTATTAATTTTAAATCTATTTTTACGTATCTTATATAAAATTAAAGCTCTTATTATGATCTTTATTTGAAGATACATAATACATATTTTTGTGAACATAATTGTACGATTTTGAGAAAAAAGTACAAGGAGAAGAAACAGAATTAAAGAAAAGAGATGGGCGAGATAAATTGATAATGATCAATTAATGCCCATAAAACAATGTAAAATTTAGGCGGGAAAGGGATTATGGAACATAATTCTATATATATATATATATATATATATAGAGATGGTTCATATGAGAATGGAAATTAATGTAGGAAATAGGAATAGATATGTAAGTCTAGCATATCTTTCATATTTAATGAAGATAATCGTAATTACTATGTTGCATATGTTAGTTTAGCACATATTTCATTCAACATAGTACAAGAAGGGTTCTAATCTTTGTCAATGAATCCGCGTAGCACACAAAACATAAAATTATAGCACAACCGAAATTAAATCTCAACCATTGATTCGAGGAATCAAATGCCCAGATTCATTCTCATTTCCTACCAAATTATCATTTCCACCGATCAATCTCCTATATATATATATTCAAACGAGAACCATTTTTATCCTAAAACTAAGAACCAATGAATTTGCTATGAAAGTTGATGAATCGTTGAAAAATTATCGAATTCCAAATTCAAAATTTTCACCGGGTTCGAATCATGAGGAGCGAAATATATTTTTTGGATTCATAACTTTCCCATCAGATTATCAATTTTCATGAATTCATCATTTTTGGTTCTCACGATAAAATGATTCACGCTAACCTTCCCATATATATATATATATATATATATATATAGGGAAGGTTAACGGTGAATCATTTTTATCGTGAGAACCAAAAATGATGAATTCATTGTGAAAATTGATGAATCTGGGGAAAGTTATCGAATCCAAAAATAATATTTTCGCTCTCATGGATTCGAACCCGTGAAAATTTCTAATTTTAATTCATTAACTTTCTCAATGATTCATCAACTTCATAATAATTATTTGTTCTTAGTTTTAGGATAAGAATGATTCTTATTTGAACCAAACTCTATATATATATAAGGTTCAAATAAGAACCATTTTAATCCTAAAACTAAGAATTAATCTAAGGCGTTTACTTTCATGGATATATGGTTGAGATTTAACTTGTTTATTACATATTTGTTTATTATTTAATTGATTAGTAAGGTTAATATGATAATTTAATAGCTTCCGTAACTTATTTATCCCTTAATTTATGCTATTCATTATGGGGAGTTTTTTCTCCAATCTTTTGATTACGTGCAGCAAATATTTTCGACTTTTCTGTGTGATTTGGTTTTATACGTTTCTTTCAGTCATCAATTCCAGTATTGTTCCATAGATTGTACAAGATTGTTAGAAATATATTTCAGAAAATATGTACTTTTTATTTTATTTTTTGCAATTTCAGTTATTATGCCACAATTTTTAATTCAATGATTAGTATAGCAAGTTCATTAGTTATATCATGGGATTCATTCTATATGTATTTTATAGGGTTGTCTCCCATTTTCTATTTTTTGTGAATCAGTTGCCGAGTTCTTTTTTTTTTTTTTATTATGTCCCAAATTGTGACATTTCAAACGGATCTTAAATTTTCTATAATTTTCCACCGTGTCGTATTTTACAGATTGTTTCTCAAGTTTCGTAATTCATTTAATATAACAATGAGATTCATCAAAATACAAAAGATGCAAGACTAAAAGTACCCATGCATTTCCATGCCTTTATTCACATTTTGTGATTCAACTAATACAACATTGTGATTCATCAATAGTACTTCATGATGCATTGTGTATATTGTATTAAGATGAAATATAATAAACTCAATATATACTAAAAATAAATTAAACATTTTAATTAATTAAGTACACGAAAATGTATTTAATTACATTCCTTGGATTTGTTGTTCTCAATCTAAAAAATCCAAGATTCAATTAGTGTCCAAGCATTCAAATTTAAAATTTAATCATATGTGAAAAAGAAGAGATATACATAAATTACCTTCCTTATGTAAATATGTAAGTTTCTAATTTTACCCTACATTAATGGACAAATATATAGTACATTACTATATATTTTATACTTTAATTTCACATTATTTATTTAAAGGTTATATTATTAATTTTGTTTTATATTAAAACAGTTATTTCCTTAATTTTATGGATTTATTGTAATCTATATTGTAACTTCTTATTTTAGATAGATTATATTTTGTTGCATGGGTAGAACAAATTAGTAGATTTATCGTACAACAATAAATTGTATTGCATGATTTGTAATATGTGCATTATACGTATTATATATGTGCTACGAAGTGTAGGTAATACAACAATAAATTATGTTGCATGATGTTGTTCCGACCAAATTGTTCTTTTCGATCCGCCGCAATAGACGAGGTCCTTATAGAATGGTAAGGTCGACCCAGTCGAATCTCTCGAGGAAGGCTTAACAGGCTACGGTTCTATGTCAAACACAAAAATGAAAAGAAATACTAACGTCCTAAAATAAGGGGTTTGTCACGAAACGACGAAAGCAGAAATAAAATAAAGCAGAAAAACGGATATACTTGGACAACAATAAGAATTGGCAGATACGTGGAATTGGAGATGGTGTTCTAGGGTTCAAATCTATTCTCGCTATTAATGAATCAAGGACCGGTACACAATACATAGAATACCCACGCCTCTCACCAAACGGTCAACACTAACTAATCTCTCGATTACGTCAACGTTAGACTCGAACTTAATGACAGAGGATCTCTCAATCAACCCACCATCAACTACGAAGGATATTTTATTACAAAGCACACGATAGCGAAAACCCTAACCACATATATCAATTAATCAACAACAAATCAATCTCTCGATCACTTTCGTTGTCAAATTCATATTTAATATAAATATGCTCTCACATAATTTCATAATCAAACATGAGCACATAATCAACCTACACTATTCTCTCGAACACCATGTATGAAGATCATGAAATAATCAATTTATATGGATGAGAAAATCGCAAATCATCAACACAATAATCACGATTCAAGATAAGAACAATCTGTAGGGAAAAATTATGTTTAGCCCTCTCCCGAGGATCTATCTTGGATGTTTAATTCACCATACATTGATTATATACCTAGCATGCACATATATAAAAAATGCAACATGTTGGTGTTTTCTCGTGTTTACCTTTGAATCTGACGAGGCGGAATGGATCGAGACTCGTGCTTTGACCTTCTGGACTGTATCCCGGTTGCCCAATCTCCAACGTCGAGTGAGGACAATCTATGGAGAATGCTCCAGAAAATCACCCAATGCTTTCTATGATATTTTCGAAATTCTCACACACTTCTATGTGTTGGACGAAAATTTTATGATGATAATGAATCATTCGCATAGATTTAAGCTCTTACCTCATATTTATAATGCATTACCATAATCCTATATGGAAATTACCATAATCCTATATGGAAAGGATCTATGCATATCCCATAAATATAATAATATCCTTTTGGGATAAAGAGAATAAAATCTTTCCATAGAGAGCAATAGTGGACGATTTTTCCTTCCAAGCTACGGGCCTGGATGGGCCAGCCCAGGGATCAAATGCAAGGAATAAAGATGGGCCTCAAATAAATTAATTATCTTATGTTCACCCGTAACATAAATTAATTTATAAACATTTATTCATGCCACTAGAGAATAAATGCCGACTTACCCTTTATTACCGAAGTTGAGTCGGGCTTGCACTTAGACATTACGAATCCCGTATTTAAGATATCGAACGTCCATTAATTATTTAGAGCATTACGATCGCTTAAAATAATTAATATCTTTAATTCCTTAAGTAGTACCACTCAACCTTATTATTGTACTTGAGCTAACTCAACCCGCAGGTTTAGTACAATAAACCTTTGAGCTCCTTATGGGACGCCATCATCCTTAACGGATACGGTGACTGATCTGATAACTAGCATGACATACAAGCACCGCCACCACCCAAGATGCGGAGAATATTGGGTTAGAACATATAACCTCACCCATAACAAGTCAAAGTGATGGTCAAGAACTCATACTCATCTAATACCTTATCGAGATTTAGATCATCGTAAGTCACCGAGATCTAGGTTCTTCACTACGATCGATAGAAGAACTTATCTCACCGTGATCCTTCAATACGTCGAGACGCACCAAGATAGACAAGCAACCAAGTCAAGTCACTTCTTATCTATACAAGAACCTATACCGACAACTCGTCCTCAAGTTGTCTCACCAGAAACTTTTATATCTCATTGCTTCGACCAATCATACGGACTCGTGATCTTCTACACATCGTATGATCTAACTTATATATGAGATAAGGGACACGATATATGCAATCAAGTATTCATTTCGGATAGGAGATTGTAATAGTGGTAATAGAAACATTGTATACAAGTATACAAATCCAACAATCTCCCACTTATACTAAAGCAAACTTTAGTATACAATGTGTCTCTACTAGCTATTACAAACAAAACCATCACTTTGCTTCTCCCACTTATACAAAAGTTTCCTTTCTAAGTGGGTGCCATCTAGCGCAATTCAAGTCCTCTAACGTTCCCGACGTAGACTTATTGCGCGAGCTTTAGCGGTGCCATCTAGCGCAATTCAAGTCCTCTAACGTGCCCAACGTAGACTTATAGCGGCAGCTTTCGTGAATGGATCCGCTAGGTTATCCGTCAGATCAATCTTTGCAATCAAGACGTCCCTCGCCTAACGCTTTCTCGTATGACATGGTACTTTCTCTCTATGTATTTGGTTGCCTTGTGGATCCGTGGTTCCTTCGAGTTTGCTATTGCACCGAGTTATCACAAGAAACCATGATACTCTTGGGCAAACCAGGTACTACATCTAGATCCATGAGGTAGTTCTTGAACCATACAGCATCCTTAGCAGCCTCCGAAGCGGCTACATATTTGGCTTTCATGGTAGAGTCCGCAATACATCGCTGCTTTGCACTCTGCCAGGATACGGCTCCACCTCCCAAGATAAACACATAGCCTGAGGTAGACTTTTTCTCATCACGGTCAGCTTGAAAATCCGAGTCTGTATAACCCAAAGGCATTAGACTATCTGCATGGTAAACTAGCCTATAATTTCGAGTCCTTTTCAGGTACTTGAGTATATGCTTACTGCAGTCCAATGAGCTTGTCCAGGGTTAGATTGATATCTAGCTACTATGCATACCGCATAGCAGATATCGGGCCTCGTGCATAGCATTGCGTACATGAGACTTCCTACGGCGGAAGCGTAAAGAACTTGTCTCATTTCCTCTATCTCCTTCGCAGTCATAGGTGATTGCCCTTTAGATAAAGGAACGCCATGTCTGAAAGGTAGCAATCATTTCTTGGCGGTCTGCATACTAAAACGAGTAATCACAGTATCAATGTAAGACGCCTGAGATAAGCTCAACATTTTCTTCTTGCGATCTCGGTAAACCTTGATCCCAAGAATGTACCGCATCTCCTAAGTCTTTCATTTGAAACCGATCGGATAGCCAACTTTTACGCCTCGATAACGACTTCACGTTGTTGTCAACTAGAAGAATGTCATCTACATAAAGTGCAAGAAATACCACATCACTGTTGACATCTAACCGATACACACAACTCTCGCTAGCAACCGGGTAAATCCATAGACTTTACCACCTCGCCAAAGCGTAAGTTCCATGATCGAGGTTCGCTTAAGTCCATAAATGGACTTCTTAAGCTTCCATACTAGATGTTCTTCACTCTTTACCACATAACCTTCGGTTGTCGCATATAGATGTCTCTATCTTCCTCAAGGTAACCGCTTAGAAAAGCGGTTTTAACATCCATTTGCCAAACCTCTGGGTTCAAGTGGATCACTATGGCCGTAAGAATTACGATGGACTTGAGCATTGCTACAGCGAAAAGGTCTCATAGAAATCGATGCCCTCAACTGAGTGTACCTTTTGCCACAGCCCGGCTTTAAAAGCGAAACCTCTCCATCGAATCTCTTCCTTTGTATATCCACTTATCGCTTACGGCTTCCTTGCCATCCGGTAGAGGTATCTTTCATATACATCCATAGCGTTATGGACTCCATTTCTAAGTCCATAGCGGTGTGCCATGATCTTGCATCAATGTCTTCAGACGCCTCCTCAGATGTCCATGGGTCGATTATTGCTGCTCGCTTCACGGGACTAAATCGAATATTCTCCCACGAACATAAATCGCTCGGGTTGACGAACAACCCTCCCACTACGACGAGGTTCTACAGCACTATGGCAACGGTAGGTGCGTAAACTTGTGGTTCCCTATCTTGCACAACTTGGTCGGGTAGTACCACTCATGCGGTCGGTATCTCCAAAGGAACTCGACCCACTTCAATTTCTTGAAGTATCGATGTCGATCCTCCCACTAGACTCGACATCTCGTATATTCGCCTAATCGGTGGCGGAATACGATCATCTTCTAATTCTCAAGAATGATTTCAACTTTGAACTTATGATTCTTCATATAATCATCTTCTAAGAATCGGGCATTAGTGCTAATAATGACCTTCTCGATCCTTAGACTATAGAATAAACCACCTTCGCTCCTCTAGATATCCAATAAACAACCTTGCGTCGGATCTAGCCTCCAACTTGTCGCCTTTCTTGTTCAAAGACGTGTGCTTGGATCGCCCATATCCTTATGTGGTTTAAACTGGCTCATACCAAACCACAACTCGAAAGGGGTCTTTTCGACTGACTTGGATGGTACTAGATTTAGCAAGTATGCCGTCGTTTCTAAGGCATACCCCCAGAACGAAATAGGCAATGTTGCATAACTCATCATTGATCTAACCATTTCCAAAAGAGTCATATTTCTTCGCTCTGACACACCATTTTGTTGTGGTGTGCCCGGTGAAATCTTGAGGTAATCCCATACTTCACTAGATAGTCCATGAACTCGTTCTCGAAGTATTCGCCACCGCGATCGCATCATGATGACTTGATACTCTTACCAAGCTTCATCTCCACTTCCGCCTTAAACTCTTTGAATTTCTCAAAGCATTCGGACTTGCGGTGAGCGGTATACGTATCCGCACCTTAAGTAATCGCCAATGAAAGTGACAAAATACTGCATTCTCCACGAGCTTGTGTGGACATCGGTCCACACAGTCGAAATGGACTAGCTCTAACATTTCTTTGGCTCTATAACCCTTCGCTTTGAAGGTCCGGTCGACATCTTACCTTCTATACAGATTCGCAGATCGTGAATGGAGTAACCGTGAGATTACCCAACGCCCATTCTTAGCCGCCTTTGGATCCTATTTAGATTGACGTGACCGATCTAAGATGCCGAGAAAAGTGGTGTCATCTTCATGAAGAAAATTTTCTCTTTTAAGGTTTGATGTAGATGCAACATAGTTATAGGTATTATGTTTGATGAAATAGTATAAAGCTAATTATATAATGTGCCTACACGATAACTTCGTCATTTCTTATGATAGAAACACCACTATAAAAACAATCAATATCCATGAATAAACAATTTCAAATAGAAAACAAGGTTCCACGAAAATCCGCACATATAAAACGTCTTTAAAACTAAAACTGCTCTCAAAACATAAAGTAACATCTCCGATCGCAACGGCCTCGACTTTCGCGCGCTGCCCATGGAGATCGTTATCTCGTCATCACTCAGCCCCTTGTCCGCAGGAACCTTGCAGTATAACAAACATGATCGATCGCTCGTGTCTACTACCCAAAATGGGTAGAACAAGTCGCTAAACATGTTTCACATTAAAGCAATGGCGTACTAGAGCCTCGAGCTTGGGGCACTTAGCCTTCCAATGCCCGCCTCACCACACTCAAGTATTTGCCTTCTCCTCGCTTTTTCAAACCACCGGTAGAGCCCTTCAGACATTCCCACTCTTTTCTTTAGCCTTAGATCTCGAATTTTACTTTTCCTTTTCATCTTCGATAAAGCGGTGGTTTTCCTCGAGGTGCGAACTAAAGATCGCACCTTTACCCATTTTATGTTCTTCCGTTATTAGATCCTCTCAGAATGAATCTAGAGTATAACTCTTATCATAAAGGACCGCTTTATAACGAAGTCATCAAAAGATTGGGCAAAGTGTTGAGGATCATATCGATTCGACTACGCCATCAATATATCCTTCAACCAATTCGACCTCTCCAAGAGATTAATCATTTGCTTCACATGGTTATGCATCAATCGCTTTCCTTCATCGAACTCGACATTATTGATTTTGTCAAATTACGACAAGCGATTCCGTCCGACTCTCATACAATTTCATAAGACTTAGCCATATCGTGGTCGCATCTTCCATCTCGATGTTGGAGTTGCGGGACTCGCATACGGTGACCAAAAGAAGGCACTTTGTCATTCTATTTGATTTGTCCCATTTCTCGTGCTGCTCCTGACTACAAGAATTTTGCTAATAGACCACGGGAATGCCCATAGTCTATTTCAAAATCCGCGTGATCTACAAATGTGTAGTCTATTACGCAGCGCTATAGACCACGCGGATTTCCCGTGGTCGATTTAGTTATGATTACGGTGAAACGCGTGGTCATAATGTTATAGACAACGGCCACCAAGGTGAACCACGCCTTTCCCGTCGCTCATGACATTATAGACCACACGATTTTCACCGTGATCTATAACCGAATAGACCACACACATTTCCCCGCTCTATAATCGAATAATATATTTTGTTATTTTATTATTTATTTAATACTTGTTTTCATAATTTGAATGCATGTTTCGCTAATTAAAAATAATAATCCAAAAATGATATAAAATATTTCTCATAATATTTATATCAAAATCAAGGTACACATTTCATAAGCATTCAAAACGTTATATCCGGGAAATTCCCAATCTACATGTATTTTCTAACTAGCTACAAGTATTTTCTAACTAACTACTAAAATTTATCCAAAAATATCCATTCACAACTTCAACAACAAATATTTTCTAACTAGCTACTAAAATTCATAAAAAAAAAAATCAACTTCACCATCTCCAAGCATTTCGCCATCTTTGCTTCAACAACATCAATCATCTAACTTGATCTCATCTACATTATGGGGGGCTGCCCATTTTGGTCACAGTTCATTTGCAGATCAGGTTGCGGTGGATCCAGATTTTTTGGCTGCACCATGCATGGTCTCAATTCGTCCTCAGAATGAGCAACGTCCCATATAGGGGGCTGTTGGGACTCAAAAAAATCTGGGCCAGGGGGCATTGATGGACCTGGACTTGTATTTTTCCTGCGTACTTTGTTAGTGACTACCTCTGTCCAGGGGGAATCCATAACAACAGATAACACACAGGTCTTACTACAGACAGAATACTTATTCAAAAATATGAGATTTCAGATAGAAATCAAAGCAAGATGAATGATAGCCCCCCACTGGAAACAGCAGGATAAGAGCTTAGACACAGATTTCTCTAAATGTTGATCAATAAAACCCCACTGGAAGGAGTCTGCACTTAAAATCAGCCCAGGATAGCAGATTAAGCAAAATCAGCACTTAAGCAAAAATCTGTCACTTAAGCAAAATCTGCACTTAAGCACTTAAACAAAATCTGCACTTAAGCACTTAAGCAAAATCTGCACTTAAGCAAAATCAACACTTAAGCAAGCAGAAATCAGCACTTAAGCAAAAACACAGCACAACAGATTATAATCCAATGCGATCCAATGCCCACAGCAGAAATACAACAATTAAATATCACACTTAGAGAAATATATCAGCACTTGGCGAATCAACACTTAAGCTAAAATTCAGAGAATAGCAGATTAAATTCCAAGCACAGAGGTCGCAGGTAATCAGTAAGAAAGCCTAGAGGTATTTGGGCGCAATCAATCACGGCTGTCTATTATGAGCAGAGGTATTTGAGCAACACAGAATCACAACAGATAAACAACAAGAGACACTGGATCAAGGATTTCCCTAAACAGCGAGAGAGTTAGGAATAACGCAAAATCAGAACTCAAAATGCCCAGCACAGCAAGGAGAAGACGTTGTTTATTACAATACAAAGTAAACAACATATTATACTTCCAACTTTAATATTGTGTATTCTATTCACATTACAGAAATTTACCAAGTGAAACAGCACCAATCTCTGAAACTTCAACTTTGATGTCGACCACCGGCTGAAATCTTTTATTACCTGTTCACATGCATCATCAGTAATGGTTTTCTTATATTTCTGTATAAATTGGTCATAATTTGACATGATAATCATACACTCAACAACAATTTTTAAAATAGATATCCAGAGAACTCACACACATAATGTTCAATTAGAAAAGTACATAAATGAATGAATAGGTCTAACGAACTTTTTAGAGTTCATTAATAGAGGATTCATCATTTAGTACCCAATTTCAGCATTTTACCTTAGAGCAGAAGCTGCAGTGCACAAAGGAAAAGTGGAACTGAGATAAATAATCGACACATTTCATGAGTCAAATACTTGAGATGAAAAGACTCAAGACTACATAGAAACGGTGTGCTTAGTCCTATTGAAAAGAAAAGATCCAATTATTCGTGCATCTACACAAATAGTAATGACAGTGAATTTTCTGAAACTAATTGCTCAAGGAAAATTTCATATGGATATGAATAATGATAAGAAATGAAGAATCATGAAAAGCCTCTATAAATCTATTCCAAAATCGAAAAACATCTTCAGAACTAAGGGAAAAAAGTGTTCAACACAGTAAAATATTGTTCACGTCCACTCCAATAGTACAAACATGACCAAAACTAAAGGAACAAATATAAGCCAAAAAATGGAACAAAGTAATCAGAGTAAGTTTCATTAATTTTATTTTTTTAAAAACTTGGGCTGGGAGAAGTGTGGGATAAGGACTTCCAAAATTCAAGCAACAAATCCACTATTTCGACTACAGGGAGGCCATCTTTCATGGTTATACAAGTTTAGCTTCAACTGATTTTCCTCATCACCAGATTAGTTACATGCAGCTTCCTAACAATTTGACTTGTGGAGATCTGGTATTCAAAATGCTCAAATTTGACAGCGAGTGTATTACACACTTACTGCATGGGGTAAAAAGCAACACTCCATTCAAGCCCACTAAAGATCTTCTGTTCTATAGGCACACCAGGAAACAACTCTGGCACAAAGGAAAATGGGCTTTTCATAGCTCTAAATGCGCTTGGAGATAGGGATTTCAGTTACGTGTTGTCAGAATCTGATGCCTTTTTTTATAAGAAAAAAGTATAAATAAATATTAATCTTTCAAAATGTTTAACAAAAGCACTTTCTTTGAATGCACATAATATATGGGTCTAAAAGTAACAGAATCCGAGATTTCAAATAAACATGTTAGACTGATGGAAGAAAAACCTGGAGAAGCAGCTAACGAGTGGCAAATACACACAACCTTGAAGTGAAATAAAAGATAAAATGAATTTTATGTCCAGCTTAGAAAAGCAAAAGGTCTTTATATTTATGAAACTTGATATGTTGACATGCAACCCTGAGCTTAGAATTCAACCAAGTAGTCCATTTACTAAGTTCTTTCCTGCCACATTAACAAATACAATCTCGATCTTAATTCTTATTCATCTTCTCATACTTCGTATTTACTATTTACCATTGCACAATTAGTATCTCCCAAGCATAATTAGTATCAAGGATACAGAAGAAGATACTATACCTCGAGTGATTTTTTACTCTGAAGCACATAGAAAACTGAGATAATAACAGCAACTGATGATCCAAACAAATACAGCTTCAAAAGGATAGCACGGCCACGCTTTCGACCTTCACATTATCAATTGAGACAAAATACTCAAATTAAACCCCGCATCTGCATTGGGACTTACTAATTCACAGAAGGGTGTTTCAGCCGACCTAATTCTCCTATTAATAGAGAAATAAAGAAAATGACGCAAGAAGACTGAAAGCCTGTCAAGAGTTCCCCCTTCCACTGTAGGCAAAAATGCAACTACAGCAGCAAGCAATTGAAGAAAACCCTGCAAGAAATTTAGAAAATAAAAAACTGAATAAAAAACGAATCCTACAATTCTACAAGAACAAGAGCAGCAACAACAACCACATTTGAGATCGAAAGACCCAATGCTACTTGAAATAAATTGAATGCTGAATGAAAGGAAAACTGTAGGCTTGAGCAAATGGATCAATTAGCTGCATTGATAAAGATTAAAAAAGAAAAGGACAAAGCTTCGTTCTCCCGAATAATTTACTCTACAAGTCATTAAACAAATAAAATCGACCAAAATAATAAACCTAGAATATACCTGGATAAATATCAGTTTGCAGAGGCGAGATTTTCCTTCAGCAACTCTTTGGTATCCTTCAAAATCAACACAAAGGCAGGATAATAAATTCCACAAAAAAAAAACGATTCACAAAATTCATGGAGACCGGGAAAAAAAGGTAAAAGATTTAGGAATGTGAGCGTACTGGAATCGACGATCATACGATATGAAAAATCAGAGCCGTCAGTCCCAGATGGCCTCCCATTTACAGATTTTCTTAGACTCATTTCTTCCCCTCAGTCCACGAATCTCGACAGAGCTCGATGCACCTGAAATACAGAGGTTGTAAGTCACACAAATCGAACAGAGAGTAAGGTCGAGGATGCGAGAGGAAATTATTCAGTTCGATTAAATCGGTCTGGTTAATTTCGCAAGCCCAAGCCTAAGTCCGGTCGCCCAGGTCTCTTGCACTGGTACAATCTTCCCGCCGCCGGTAGACAGAGATGGTGGACGAGGATGTGAGCCCGAACCGCCTCCGGCTGGGGGATGGTGGACGAGCAATGAGCTTCTCCAATACTCTTCTCTCACACTATGTTCTCTCTCCGCTTTCTCTCATCTGTGAATTTTACACGTAGAGCAGATTTGAAAAATTAGGTCAAATTCCCCAAATTAATTAAGTGTGAGTAAAAAAATTTTGCTAAGATATGAAAATGGGCTAAAAGACCACATGACTAAGTGGCGAAGACCACGCGGTCAAGCCCGTGGATTTAGTCGACGTGGATGTTGAGCGATGCGGAAAAAGCCGGTTAATAAAAGTTATGTCTTAATAAATCACGCCAGAAGCGGCACCGTATTCATCATATAAAAAAACGCTAATGTAGACCACACTTGTTTTCAGTCCATGGTCTATAACCGCTTAAAATATGGTTATAGACCACGCGTTTGACCACCCACGTTGTTCATGCCATAATGAATCACTTTAATACTAATGCGTAGTCTATGACTTGTGGTCATGAGCAAAATTTTTGTAGTGTTGCGCCATCATCGATGATAAATTGTCTGAGGCTTGGGACGGGTGTAGTGAGTACAAATAGATTTTCTTCCGCAGAAGAACATTCTCAATGTTTCGCTTTCATTCGATAAAATTTGGACCGGATAAGAATTTTGTGCGAGCATATTGATAATCGGTGTAAGAGACATATTTGAAATCGATAATGTAAACACATAAGCATACGATCGCACATAATTCGTAATAATAATATTGTAACCTTTTGATAAAACAATATTAATTGAAACCTCCAATCGCCAAGGAATCCCACATGCAAGCCACGCGTGGGCGCTTACACGAACCCCCGACTGCACTAAAATATACCTTTTAGTCGCTTAATTTCAATCCACGTCAACTTATCCTTACGACAAATGAAATTAACGATTGGACCTTTCTAGACCACATCACTATCGCAAGAAGGACTTCATGAGAAGTTGTACTTGGTGATGTCAAGCAAAGACCATAATTTTAACAAAGAAAATGAATTCTTAAAATTGGCATACTCACCGGGATCATACCGCCCAATTCAAATTCTTTTGTTATCTCATTTTATATCTATCTCTAGAGAACTTATGAAAATCGCACATGCAAGCCACGCGTGTGGGCGCCATACATGAGACTCCCACTTCTCAATAGATTTAAAATATTTTATTTAGAAATCTCATCTAACAAACTTATGATGAACAAGGCAAGCAAGCCACGCGTGTGGAAGTTTACTCACGGTGCCTCACTTTGTTTAGAGATCAAAAGTGGAGGTCTTGACATTTTAATTTTAAAATTAATTTGTCGGGTTGCTTGTTTAGTCTTTTCGCTCAAAAGGTTTGTCCATGCAGATCACGTAATCCTAAAGATGCTTGTTCATAGAACTCAACATGTAAAACATGCTCGCAGAATTCTAAAATATGCTTGAAAACGCGATAAACCTAGCATGCTTACTATGCGCATCCAATTACGAAAACACGTAAAGGTTTGTCAATGTAATTTAAACATACATAGCATGCTATCGCATTATTTAAAAATCCACGACATACGCAATGAACGATAAAATAAAATAAAAACGCTCATCGTGGCCCACTCGTGGAACTCGCACTTTCGCCTAATCTATTACATAGAATTGCAAAGCATGATCTTCAACTTCGAAACGGGTCTCGTGTGCACGGCACGGACCGAATTAAAACGGCCTCGCGTGCACGGCACGGACCGAATTCGCAAAACAGATTCGGCCGGAAAACGGATCCGGGCTCGGCCCGCCACGCGGCGGCGTCTGCTGAAGCGCCGCACGCCATGCGTGCCGCCGCCGCACGTCGTGCGACCCGCTTTTTCCCATCGCCTCGATCTGGCCGCCAGATTGCTTTTACTTTACGTATAAGATTTACGTAAAAATAAATCTAATCTAACCACGGATTTTCTCGTGGTGAAAACAAAATCCGACAAAATAAAAACGAGCCACGATAAACGCATGATTCAACAATTAATATATTGCGCACGTAATAATCAAACGTGAATTAATCCAACAGAGCCAAGATATCGATCCTGTGCTCGATACCAATTGTAAGGAAAACTATGTTTAGCCCTCTCCCGATGATCTATCTTGGATATTTAATTCACCATACATTGATTATATACCTAGCATGCACCTATATAAAAAATGCAACACATTGGTGTTTTTTCGTGTTTACCTTTGAATCTGACGAGGCGGAATGGATCGAGACTCGTGCTTTGACCTTCTGGACTGTATCCCGGTTTCCCAATCTCCAACGTCGAGTGAGGACGATCTATGGAGAATGCTCCGAAAAATCACCCAATGCTCTCTATGATATTTTCGAAATTCTCACACACTTCTATGTGTTGGACGAAAATTTTATGATGATAATGAATCATTCGCATAGATTTAAGCTCTTACCTCATATTTATAATGCATTACCATAATCATATATGGAAATTACCATAATCCCATATGGAAATTACCATAATCCTATATGGAAAGGATTATTACCATAATCCTATATGGAAAGGATCTATGCATATCCCATAAATATAATAATATCCTCTTGGGATAAAGAGAATGAAATCTTTCCATAGAGCGCAATAGTGGACGATTTTTCCTTCCAAGCTACGGGCTGGATGGCCAAATTGAGGATCAAATGCAGGAATAAAGATGAGCCTCAAATAAATTAATTATCTTATGTTCACCTGTAACATAAATTAATTTATAAACATTTATTCATGCCACTAGAGAATAAATGCTGACTTACCCCTTTATTATAGAAGTTGAGTCGGGCTTGCACTTAGACATTACGAATCCCCGTATTTAAGATATCGAACGTTCATTAATTATTTAGAGCATTCTGACTGCTTAAAATAATTAATATCTTTAATTCCTTAAGTAGTACCACTCAACCTTACTATTGTACTTGAGCTAACTCAACATGCGTGGTTTAGTACAATAAACCTTTGAGCTCCTTAAGGGACGCCATCATCCTTAACGGATACGGTGACTCGATACAGATAACTAGCATGACATACAAGCACTGCCGAAAAGGAATCGCGCGGTGCGTGTGCGAATGGAATGAGCCTCCCGAAAAGCGGCAAATTTCCAATTTATATAACCCTGAAAAAGCCCACAAAAAATGCCGAATTGGGGCCCAAAAATGACGCCCAGCGCCAGACGCGGGCACTCTCTGGAAAGGTCAGAGCGAGCATCGCAGCGCCAGACGCGACAAAACGCCGAACGCGAGGTGCCTCTGGAATGAACAGCCAAAGCACCCCAGCGCCAGACGCGGATGAAACGTCGGACGTGTAAGGCGAGGCATAGGATGAGGCACCGGTTGGGCTGGAGTGCCGGACGTGCGCTGGCTGTGCGAACGCAGCGTCGCATGGTGTGGGGCGCTGGGAAGGACAGCGCCGGTTGCATGAGGCGCGGCCGTGGCCGCGTTGTGAAGACGCATGAGGTGCGGCCGTGGCCATGGTGTGGTCGTGACCGCGGTGTGAAGAATGGGTGCTGGAGCGCTGGATGTGTGAGGCGCGGCCGTGGCCACGTTGTGAATAGTGGAACCTGCTAAACTACGCCAAATTGATAATTTAAATATTCTTTTTAAAATATTATTATTGTGAGACATTTTCGTAAAAACTAAAATATATAATAAATTAATTTCAACTCTTTACTAAAGTAATCTAAATGAAACATATCTATTATTATACTTTGTGATTAACAAGAAATTTAGAGAACAATTCTTTATATTCATCTTAAACAACTCAAAGAAATCAAGTTTAATTCAAGATAATAACATAATGTAAATATATATAAATAAATAAAGATTCCATAGAAATAAAAGCTTAACAAAAGAAGGAAATTTGAAATTGGAGTAATACTTACACTTTTGTTTGGGAAACTTCGAGAAATGAATGAATGAGTTCAAATATTTGAATATGTTTGAAGATGTGTACGCATTTAGTGTGTCGAAAAAATCCCCAAAAAATGGCGTGAATGTTATATATATATATATATATATATATATATATATATATATATATATATATATATATACGTAGTTTATTCAAATGAGAACCATTCTTATCCTAAAACTAAGAACCAAATGATTAGTTATGAAGTTGATGAATCCGTTGAGAAACTTAATGAATTCAACAATTTAGAATTTTTCACCCGGGTTCGAATCCCATGAGGGGCGAAAATTTTATTTTTTTGGATTCAATAACTTTCCCAGCGGATTCATCAACTTTCACTGTGAATTCATCATTTTTGGTTCTCACGCTCACAATAAAATGATTCTCACGTTAACCCTCCCATATATATATATATATAGGGGTTGGTTATGGTGATAAAGCTCTTAATGTACGAAAGTAGAATAGTAGCATATCTTTCATATTGTGTAGCACAATCGTAGTTAATGTATTGCATATGAAAGTTTAGCACATATTTCATCCATTCGTAGCACATATCTAAATATATTAGTATAGCACATATTTCATCAGCAACAGAAGACAAGAAGAGTTATAGTGTTGCACAATAATCCGTAGCACACAAAACACAAAACTGTAGCACACGAAAATTAAATCTCAACCATTGATATAGCAAATCAAAGGCCCGATTCATTCCTATTTCCTACCAAATTATCTATTCCTATCGATCCATCTCCTATATATATATATATATATATATATATATATATATATATATATATATATATATATGGGGATGGGTTTAGAAGTTATAACCCTAAAGATATTCTAATCTATTAGAACTCTTGTTAATTAAATCTTAATCCTAAATAAAAATAAAATAAAAGTTGGTCTCAACAAATAACATTCTACAAAGCCCAATTTGAGAATAAATAATATAATTTGACAATTATATAAGCCCAAAACCTGATAACATAATTTTATCTTTGTAAATTAATATTTGAAGGTCCTAAAATAAATTATGAAGCTCGTTTTCTAGCTAGGGACGCAACTACGGACTCCCTCAAGTCCAACACAAAATCGAGCATGATAACAAATCAAATGTATATGATTTAAAATTTAAAAGAATTTAACACAAGCAGAAAAATGGGGCGTTACCACCCTACCCACTTAATAAAAATTTCGTCCTCGAAATTTGTCTTACCAGGTGCTATTAGGGACGGGTACTTAGCTAGAATTTCATCCTCATGCTCCCAAGTCGCTTCCTCGGGTCCATGGCGACTCCACTGTATTTTAATTAAAGTCACGCGTCGATTCTTTAACTCGTGGATTTTTCGATCTAAAATTGTGATGGGTTCTTCCTCGTAGGTTAAATCCTTATTAAGCGATATACCACCATAAGACACCACATGACTCGGGTCATGCATATACTTCCTCAATATCGAAACATGAAAAACATTATGCATGGATGACAGCTCAGACGATAACGCCAAACGATAAGCCACATCTCCAATCTTTTCCAAAATCTCAAACGGTCCAATGAAGGGAGGTCTTAACTTTCATTTCTTACCAAATCTCAAAACTCCCTTCATTGGCGCCACCTTCAAAAACACTTTATCACCAACTTCAAATGCAAATCATTTCTTCTTTTATTAGCATAAGACTTTTTCTATCTTGAGCAACTTTGATCCTATCTCGAATTTTCGACAACATCAACATTCTTTCCACCATCTCGGTCCTAAAATTTTTCTTTCATCAACTTCATCCCAAAAGACAGGTGATCTACATTTTCTCCTATAGAGTGCCTCATAAGGAGCCATACCTATACTGAAATGGTAACTATTGTTATAAGCAAACTCTATCAACAACAAGTGTGTCTCCCAACTTCCTCCAATATCCAAGACACAAGTTCTTAACATATCTCCCAAAGTTTGAATCGTTCTTTCTGACTGGCCGTCTGTCTGATGATGATACGCTGTTGAAAACTTTAACTTTATACCCAAAGCAAGGTGTAGACTGCCCCAAAACCTTGACGTAAAACGCGGGTCTCGATCAGATACAATGGATGTGGGTACCCCATGAAATCGAACTATCTCCGAACATATAATCAGCAAACTTGTCCATCGAAACGCTATGCCTTTGTGCAATGCACCGACTTAGTCAAACGGTCAACAATCACCCAAATTGCATCATTACTCTCAAAGTCCTAGGAAGTCGAACTACGAAATCCATAGTGATGTGTTCTCATTTCAACTCTAGTATCTCTAAGGGTTTTAACAATCCCGAGGGTCTTTGATGTTCACCTTCACTTGTCGACACGCCGACATCGCCCACATACTTTGCGATTGACATTTTCGTGCCATACCACCAAAAACTCTTCTCAGTAAATCTTGGTACATCTTAGTGCTACCAGGGTGTGCTGTGTACACAGTTCGATGTGCCTTATCCATGATCTCTTTTCTCAACTCCCCATCTACTGGCACACAAATTCTCTTATTATAAGCTAGTGTCCTGTCATGTAGAACTGAAAATCCTCTTGGATCATCAGACACTTCCTTAGCTAGCATCCTTTGTAGGAACTCATCATCCTTTTGAGATTCTAGAATTCTATCTCGCAATGTCGGGCGTACTACCAAAGCTGAGATAATAACATTCGCTTCTTTAGGTGTGGTCACTACTTCAAGACTCAATCTTTCAAAATCTTTCACCAACTCCTATTGTTGAGTTAATCTTCTTATATGATTTGTACCCATCCTTCGGCTAAGTGCATCTGTCACCACATTTGCTTTTCCAGGGTGGTATAAAATCCTACAATCCTAGTCCTTGACCAACTCTAACCACTTTCGTTGTCTCATGTTTAGCTCTTTTTGCGTGAAAAAGTATTTCAAACTCTTGTGGTCAGTGTAAATCTCACATTTACCCCCATAAATGTAATATCTCCAAATCTTAAAAGCATGAACTACTGCTGCCAATTCCAAATCATGTGTAGGATAATTTAGTTCATGTGACTTCAACTGTCTGGATGCATAAGCCACCACTTTTCCTTCTTGCATTAGCACATATCCCAAGCCCTGTTTCGACGCCACTATAGATTATGTATCCCTTAGAACTATCGTGATAGTCAAGACCGAACAGCTACCAACTTCTTTTAATATTTGAAAGCTTCTTTCACTTCTCCGTCCACTCAAATGGTATTCCTTTCCGTGTCAATCGAGTGAGTGGTCCCAAATCCTTGAAAACCTTCGATAAATTTTCTATAATATCCTGCCACCAAGAAAACTTCAGATCTCTCTGCGGTGCTTGTCGGCACTTTTCAATTACTTACAGCCTCAACCTTTGTCGGATCCACTTCAATTCCTTCTGATGTCACCACGTGTCCAAGAAATCCAATCCGATTCAGCCAAAATTCACACTTTGTAAACTTGGCATACAACTTTTCTTTCCTCTGTATCTCCAAGACTGTGCGCAGATGCGACTCATGCTCTTCTTGATTTTTAGAGTATATCAAGATGTCATCGATGAAGACGATCACGAACTTATCCAAGTATGGATGAAATACCATATTCATCAAATCCATAAAAACTGCAGGGGCATTGGACAATCCGAAAGACATTACCACAAACTCATAGTGACCATATCTTGTCCTAAAAGCCGTCTTTGGAATATCATCTTCCTTCACCTTCAATTGATGGTATCCAGATCGTAGATCTATTTTTGAGAAAACTCCTGCACCTTGTAGTTGATCGAAGAGTTCTTCAATTCTCGGCAGAGGATACTTGTTCTTTATTGTAAGTTGATTCAGGTGTCGATAATCGATACATATCCTCATGCTACCATCTTTCTTCTTTATGAAATATACTGGTGCTCCCCATGGTGAACCACTCGGTCGAATACACCCTTTATTCAATAATTCTTGTAACTGCGTCTTCAACTCTTCTAACTCCTTTGGTGTCATTTGATATGGAGCCTTAAAAACTAGTGCTGCTTCGGGCACAAGGTCAATGGTAAACTCCACTTGTCGGTTCAGTGGTAAACCTGGTATTTCTTCAGGAAACACCTCGATAAAATCTCGAACCACTTCCATATCCTCCATTGTTGTCTCCATCGGTGTTGACCCCAATACATTTACCAAGAACCCTTCGCACTTTTCTTTTCTTAACGTCTTCACTGTTTTCATTGCAGATATTATCTTCATGGTTTTTGATCCTTGTCTGTAGAACGAAACTTATTCTCTTTCGATATTTGAAAAGTCATTTCTCTTTCATGACACCTTATAGTGGCGTAATTGCTACTTAACCAGTCCATCCCCAAGATAAAATCGAAGGCATGCATCTCTAAAGCATAAAGATCCCTCGATGATGTTTTTCCTCCCAACACGATTTTCACAATTTCTACCATCGTATTAGTTCTTAGAGTTTCTCATGAGGGAATCCTAACATCAAGAGTTATGTTCTCTACTCCTACAGTCATTCTTGTTTTCTCACATTCGTTTATCCAAAATCTATTAACAACCAAAAGAAAAAGAAGTGAACAACACAACGTTCCACTCAAGAAAAAGAAACAAACGCGTCAAAACTTAACTATCCTATTTCTCGTCACCGTTAATGTCTATAACCACCGGACTAGGATGTCCTTCAGGGTCATATTTCTCTTCGGGATCGTCATCATCTTCTTTTATTCCCTCATTCTCTTGAGGTACTTCCATATTCTGTTATGGGAGTGGTGACACGGGACCTTCGTCATCTTCTATAATTGTGATGCCACGAAAAAAAGATCGTTACATCTACGAATTAAGGTGGCCATGTAATCCTAAAAAATGATTTGATGCTGACCATTCTCCAAGACTGTCTCTCGATCTATAAAGGTCTTTCCAACAATAGACTTAACTTCATTGGGTGCCAGGTAAATGACACTAGAGAAAGCTTCATATTCAAGTATTAGTTGTTCGTGAGTAACAATCTTCCGTCACAACTCTCTTCAAGCTACAAGTTCTCTACGATGCCTAGAGTGAGATTTCAAGTACATTGCCAGAATCGGACTACGACAAGTGCATGCTCATAAACTAGAGGTATATTATTGTTATTCTTCATCTAAACTACACAAGTGAGGCCTAATAATCAAGCAACTAAGTCCCTTCTAATTTTGAGGACACAAATAAGTAAAAATTTCAATCAACTCATGCTCAAGTTCAACAATAATTTTGCAAAAGGATGCATAACTCTCATATAATGCCACATACAAAACTCCACCACATCTCATAATATTTGAGACAGAATCTTCACTAATATGTGCTCACCAAAATATTTTATCATATCAAAACAACGTAAATTACCTCGATCAGGAGCGCGTGGCAGGAATGGGTGGTGCCCTTTGTCATAACAACATCATATAAAAAATTATTCAAAAATTTTAAAGTCTACAGAAACATAAACCCGCTCTGATACCACTAAATGTAACACCCTAAATTCATAATTTAAAAATGCTATATTTTCTTAAATAAAATAGCTAAAGCGGAAGCATGTCATTTTTTTTAATAATAAAATATATAAAATCTCTTGAATAAAATTATCAATAATGAATCCAACAAACTCAAGTCAAAACTTTGCAAAAGTACTGACACCAACCAATGACCCAAAACAAACTACGCAAGACTTAGTAGTACGAGATAAGATAGAGTTCTAGTAACTCAAATCCAACAACGATAATAAATGAAAAGAATTTAAACAAAAATAACACAAGTCTTGGAAGGAATTAAAAGCGACAAAACACCACTAGCACACCCACACGTCACGCCTCCATGATCACCGACCAAAATATTTTAGATAAAAGGGGTGAGCACAAAACGCACTCGGTGGTGGGAACAATGAATATCATTATTTTATTTGTCAAAACGTGTATACATCGCAAGAAAGTAATAATCGATCATATTCGACCTCACCGGCTTAAAAATTCTGCCACACAAGCAATTATACGCCACACAGGCTATGCCACATGTGCAATGATATCGTCACACAAAGCTATGATTCGCCACACAGGCAATGATACACCACACAGGCTATGATTCGCCACATAGGCTATGCCACACAGGCAATGATACGCCACATAGGCTATGATTCGCCACACAGGCTATGATTCGCCACACAGGCTATGCCACACAGGCAATGATACGCCACACAGGCTATGATTCGCCACACAGGCTATGATACGTCACACAAGCTTTCACCATGGATGTAACAAAACACAACAATGATTATCATCATAAACTTACAGATAAAGTAAATTCCACAATAAATATGTTTATTCCAAATAACATATTTGCAAGTTAAAGATGATTTCACCCACAATAAATATGTTTATTCCAAATCTCATATTTGCAAGTTAAAGATGATTTCATCCACAATAAATATGTTTATTCCAAATCTCATATTTGCAAGTTAAAGAAGATTTCACCCACAATAAATATGTTTATTCCAAATCTCATATTTGCAAGTTAAAGAAGATTTCACCCACAATAAATATGTTTATTCCAAATCTCATATTTGCAAGTTAAAGACGATTTCACCCACCTTTTTTTGTCGAGCATAATAAATCAATATTAATCAATTCTGGGACGAGGGTCCTAGTTGCGCTGCACCTAGAGGTGGCAAAATGGACGGGTCGGGCTGGTCCGGCCCAGCCCATCGGGCTTTGGGTACTATACGGGTCGGACCGGCCCGCCCGCATAGTACTATCGGGCTGGAAAAACCAGAGCCCAGCCCAGCCATGTCTGGGCCACCGGGCTTTCGGGCTAAACCTGCCCGGTAAAAATATGACACTTTTTTTTTGTCATTTTAGTAGCTTTAATATAATACTTAAGATATTTACTATTTAGGACACTTTTAAGTGTCCTATTAAGTGTACTAATTAAGTAAATAATAGTGAGTTTTAAAATGGGGACACCTAAAAGTGCCCTATTAAGTGTAATAATGCGGGCGGGCTTTTTAGCCCGAAAATCCGAACTTTTAGCCCCAAGTCAGTTGGCCCACTGAGGGCCATCCGAAAGCGGTTTTTAGGCCCGATTTTTTTCGGGCCTATAATTTTTGAGCCCAACCCAGCCCTAACCCCAGGTACCCCGGGTCGGGCCCATTTTGCCAGCTCTAGCTGCACCTAGTCCAATAAATGCAACTAATTTTTATAAGGGCCTAAGTTGTTTTTTAAAACAAAACTTTGATATACTGCATAAATAAAATTAACTATTTAGAAGACTTATGGCTATTCCAATTTACATCAATCTTCCCTTTTCATAAGTCACAGTGAATCATTACGAAAAAAATCAATAATCAAATTCCAAATCTAATATAAGAAGTAAACAAAGAACCCAAAGAACCTATACCTTAAATCCTCGTAAGCCACAACCAAATTAAACAAAATAATGCGATCTTTCGTTTCTTGAATTGTTTTTTGAACTTTGGTATAATTTTTTGTAGAGATACGAATTGTTTATAGTTTTAGTTGGCAAGCTATAGAATAATAAGATGAATAGTGGAACCTGCTAAACTACGCCAAATTGATAATTTAAATATTCTTTTTAAAATATTATTACTGTGAGACATTTTCGTAAAAACTAAAATATATAATAAATTAATTTCAACTCTTTACTAAAGTAATCTAAATGAAACATATCTATTATTATACTTTGTGATTAACAAGAAATTTAGAGAACAATTGCTGCATATTCATCTTAAACAACTCAAAGAAATCAAGTTTAATTCAAGATAATAACATAATGTAAATATATATAAATAAATAAAGATTCCATAGAAATAAAAGCTCAACAAAAGAAGGAAATTTGAAATTGGAGTAATACTTACACTTTCGTTTGGGAAACTCCGAGAAACAGAATGAATGAGTTCGAAATATTTGAATATGTTTGAAGATGTGTACGTACGAGTGTGTCGAGAAAAATCCCCAAAAAAATGGCGTGAATGTTATATATATATATATATATATATATATATATATATATATATTGTGTGTGGGGATGGGTTTAGAAGTTATAACCCAAAAGATATTCTAATCCTATTAGAACTCTTGTTAATTAAATCTTAATCCTAAATAAAAATAAAATAAAAGTTGGGCTCAACAAATAACATTCTACAAAGCCCAATTTGAGAATAAATAATATAATTTGACAATTATATAAGCCCAAACCTAATAACATAATTTTATCTTTGTAAAGTAATATTTGAAGGTCTTAAAATAAATTATGAAGCTCGTTTTCTAGCTAGGACGAACTACGGACTCCCTCAAGTCCAACATTTGTTGGTTTGTATCGAAAGCGCTTTGGTTGAGCTTGTATACAATGTTTCTGTTAGCACTATTACAATCTCCTATCCGAATTGTTTACTTGATTGTATATGTATGTTCTTTTATCTCATATATAAGTTAGATCATGCGATTGTGTTGTAGATCACGTGTCTGTATGATTGGTCGCTTAATGAGATATAAAAGTATCACAACCGAGACAACTTGAGGACGAGTTGTCGGTATAAAACTCATGTGTAGATAAGAAGTGACTTGACTTGGTTGCTTGTCTATACCGGCACGCCTCCGACGTATTGATGGATCACGGTGAGATGAGTTCTTCTATCGACCGTCGTGAAGAACCTAGATCTCGGAGACTTACGCTGATCTAAATCTCGATAAGGTATTAGGTGAGTATGAGTTCTCGACCATCACTTTGACTTGCTATGGGTGAGGGTTACATGAGATAACCCAAGATTCTCTGCATCTTGGGTGGTGGCGGTCTTGTATGTCATGCTAGTTACTGTGTCGAGTCACCGTATCCGCTTAGGACGATGACGCCCCTTAAGGAGCTCAAAGGTTTATTGTACTAAACCCCGCAGTTGAGTTATCTCAAGTACAATAATAAAGTTGAGTGGTACTACTTAAGGAATTAAAGATATTAATTATTTTAAGCAATGTAAAGTCAGAATAATTAATGGACGACGATATCTTAAATACGGGATTCAGAAAGTCTAAGTGCAAGCCCGACTCAACTTCAAAATAAAGGGTAAGTCAAGATTTATTCTCTAGTGGCATGAATAAATGTTTATGAATTAATTTATGTTCAGGGTGAACATAAGATAATTAATTTATTTGAGGCCCATCTTTATTCCTCGCATTTGATCCTGGCTGGCCCATTCGGTGCCCTGAGCTTAGTGATTTTCGCTCTTCCTTATAGAGTCCCACTGACTCGACGATCCTCTCTATCTTAAGTGATAAGATTATATTTATTAGATATGCATAAATCCTGTCTTGATAGGTTTAGGGTTGCATTATAAATATAAGGTGAGAGAAAATCAAGGTTAATGCTTAATCATAATTTTGAGAATTACTATTGTGATATAGTGAGAATTTTCGAAACCTGTACTGTGTAAGAAGGAAGAAGGCGAATTTCTAAAGCACTCTCCATAGATTGTCCTCACTCGGCATTGGAGTTTAGGCAAACGGGATACAGTCCAGAAGATCAAAGCACGAGTCTTGATCCATTCATCCCTGACAGATTCGCAGGTAAACACGAGAAAACCCCTACGTGTTGTAATTAATTATATAGGTGCATGCTAGGCATATAATCAATGTATGGTGAATTAAACATCCAAGATAGATCCTCGGGAGAGGGTTAAAATCAGATTTCCCTATAAACACAAAATCGAGCATGACAACAAATCAAACGTATATGATTTAAAATTTAAAAGAATTTAACACAAGCAGAAAAATGGGACGTTACATGTGGAGTGATAGAGAAAATATTTTTTTATACCATTTTTCCTTATTCGAATTATTTAATAAAATAAAATCTGGAATCATTAACTAAATTTCTTTTAGTCTGGATCGTTGATATGGGCTAGATGTGTGGACATGATATATTTTTATTTCTTACACATATTCATTCTCATCGGAATCATCATATATATATATATATAGGGGATGGATCAAATGAGAACCACCAGTATTTTGAGAAATGAGAACTAATCCTAAACGTAGATCTAGATGTATCCGACATTTTAGATTTAATGTTATTTTAGGATATTTTTTTTTACGATTTTATTAATAAGATTATTATTCTATATTTGCTTTTTAGTGTATCTTATTTATTTCTTAAATTGAGGGATTCTTATAATTATTTATGGTAGGTGATTAATTATAAATATTTATTATCTTTATCTAGTTCAAATTTTATGATCTTTATGAAAGAATATTACATATTTTCGTGTATTGAAATGTTCAACTTGCATAGTAGATTTTTCATAAGAATTTCATAGTAAAATTTTATTTTTCATTTAATTCGATTTATGCATTAATTATATAACCTTATGCGTAATTTAAATGTTTGTTGTGCACAAAGTCAACCTGCATATTTTGAAAATATGTTTACGTAATTAATATAATGATTCACGTATACAACAGTCACTACCGTATCTATATTGTATTGTAACTCTTAATATAGTAAACATTGTTTTATGCATTATTCAATGATCGTTTTGCAATGGTTACGAATATGCTAACAGGATACTGTTCATCCACATATTGGATGATGTGCGAGTCTGTCTTGTTTTCAATGCACAACTACTATCTAGTTATGCATATTAGTTTAATAACAAAAATAATCATAGTTGTATATCATTATTTTTTTTCACCCACCAATTGTGGGATTTTCGGTGCGAATTTATATTTGTGATCTTTATTTTAAGATAAAAAATTTATTTTACATTAATTATTATTCAAATAAGGATTCTCAATTATATAAGTTTGATTTTTAGTTATTGTTTTATTTCACATAAAAACATACAATCCTATGCACAACCATTAATATCGATGCATAATTATTAATTTTGAGAGAATGTGAATCGCGAAAAATCGGAATTGCACGAAAAATTAGGGTTGGACGAATCTTTATATTGATCTTTATGCCCCTAGCACGTTTTAAATCATAAAAATAGTATAGAAAATAGTCGAACTTATTTTAAAGCATGAACTAAATATGATCCATTAGATTAGATGAAATCAATGGTGATGATATTGTTGGATTCAGATATCTTGAAAGCGCTTTTGGTTGAGCTTGTATACAATGTTTCTATTACCACTATTACAATCTCCTATCCGAATTGATTACTTGATTGCATATATTTGTGTCCCCTTATCTCATATATAAGTTAGATCATACAATGTGTAGAAGATCACGTAAGTCCGTATGACCGTCAAGCTTAATGAGATATAAAAGAATCACACCGAGACAACTTGAGGACGAGTTGTCGGTATAAGTGCTGTATAGATGAAAGTGACTTGACTTGGTTGCTTGTCTATGCTTTATGCGTCTCGGCGTATTGATGGATCACGGGAGATGAGTTATTCTATCGACCGTCGTGAAGAACCTAGATCTCGGTGACTTACGATGATCTAAACCTCGATAAGGTATTAGATGAGTATGAGTTCTTGACCATCACTTTGACTTGTTATGGGTGAGGTTATATGTTCTAACCCAATATTCTCCGCGTCTTGGGTGGTGACGGTGCTTGTATGTCATGCTAGTTATCTCAGATTGAGTCACCGTATCGGTTTAGGATGATGACGCGTCCCTTAAGGAGCTCAAAAGGTTTATTGTACTAAACCCCGCAAGTTGAGTTAGCTCGGTACAATAATAAGGTTGAGTGGTACTACTTATGAATTAAAGATATTAATTATTTTAAGCAATCGTAATGCTCTAAATAATTAATGGACGTGCGATATCTTAAATACGGGATTCGTAATGTCTAAGTGCAATCCCGACTCACCTTCGGTAATAAAGGGTAAGTCAAGATTTATTCTCTAGTGGCATGAATGAATGTTTATAAATTAATTTATATTCGGTGAACATAAGATAATTAATTTATTTGAGGCCCATCTTTATTCCTTGCATTTGATCCTGGTGGCCCATCCAGTTCCAGCTAGGAGGAAAATCGCCCCTATCCTCTCTCTATGGTAAGGATTTGATCCTCTTTATCCATAAGGATATTATTATATTTATGGGATATGCATGAATCCTTTCCTAATGGGATTATGGTAATGCATTATAAATATAAGGTAAGAGATAAGATCAAGACTAATCCTTAATTATCCATCCTCATATTTTCGAGAATCACTATTGTGTTGGTGAGAGTTCCGAAAATCATAGAGAGCTTGAGGGTGATTTTCCGACGCATTCTCCATAGATCGTCCTCACTCGAAGTTTGAGATTGGGCAACGGGGATACAGTCCAGAAGGTCAAAGCACGAGTCTCGATCCGTTCATCCCGTTCATCCCCGACAGTAGGGGTGAGCATAACCGAACCGAAACCGAAAAACCGAACCGAACCGATGGGTTTCGATCGATTTCGGTCGGTCATCTACAGGTTTCGGTTTCGGTTCGGTTATAAATGTGAAAACCGATTATTGTTTCGGTCGGTTCACGGTTTATGGGATTTGAGGTTCGGTTCTGACCGAACCGACCGAATGGTCCGGTCCGGTTTATAGTGTTTAGGGTTTGGACTTTGGATATTTCATATTTGGTTTAGTTCAGGTTCCCCCCTCCCCCATTTTTGGTGCAGCCGCACATTATTTCTGAAAACCTATTCTTTCTCTCTTCTCTCCTCTCCTTTGTCTCGCCGAGTCGTTGCCGGAGATCCTCCTCTATAACCTGCCGATGACGCGACGCCATCTTCCATATCTCTCTCGGCGTCGGGCCCAGGTCGCAACCTGCAGACAGCGCGACCGTCGACGGCGTGACCGCGAAGCCATCTTCCCTATCTCTCTCGGCGCCAGGCTGCAACCTACCGACGGCACGACCACGACGCCATCGTCTCTGTCTCTATCTGCACAACGCGGCGCCAGCGCAGGCTGCAACGCCTCTTCCTTATCTCTCTCGGCGCCAGGACCAGGCTGCAATGCCTCTTCCCTAGCTCTCTCGGTGCCAGGCCCAGGCTGCAACGCCTCTTCCCTATCTCTCTCGGCGCCATCGTAGCGGCGCTCAACAGCAGCAGTGCAGCACGACCTCGTGGAGACTTTGGGCACGAATTTGAATAATGGTTAGTATAATGCGCCTATAATGCTTGTGAATCTGTGATAGATGCTTGTAAATCTGTGAATAATGGTTAAGATGTTAACTTGATAGATGCTTGTGAATCTGTGATAGATGCTTGTGAATCTGTAATTTGTGAATAATGGTTAAGATGTTAACTTGATAGATGCTTGTGAATCTGGATTTGTTGAGCCAAATGCTAGTTTGTTACTTAGTCTAATTTTGTATGTGGACTATGATAATAGATTCATAACTAAAACCATATTCGAACCCACCAAAAAAGGATATTTAACTGATAATTAATTCTAATGAAATATTATTCGCTTATTCGATTTGAACTAACGTTTTGGATCAATATCATTTTAAACTATAAATTTTCATCAAATAAATAAATCTAATTTAATTATTGAAATACCATATCTGTTGATGCGTCCCACATTGCCCGCAGAGGCTTATCCTGGGCTGGATTCCCATATTTGGTATCTTGCGAGGGCTAGTGATTTGAAGTGGGTGATGAATAAGGAAAAGTCATCGGTTGATATAGGTGACGATTTGGATTTGAGGACAAATCCTTCTCAAGACGAGGGGAATGATGGAGTCCGATATTGTTGGGCACGTTTTTAACTTTAATTATTTTCGCAGCCCATTTAGATGTTAGATTAAATAGTTTCCTAGTTGAATTAGGTTTCTTATATTAGTTAGAATCCTTCTTTGATAAGAAGTCCTGTTTTGATTAGGAATCCTTCTTTGACAAGGATTAGGGTTCTTTATTTTTAGCCTATATAAAGGCTTGTAAGCATACGAAAATATTCAGCTTTTGATTGATCAATAAATGTGAGTTTTATTCTCTTCATTAGCTCTTGAATTTTCTTGTGTTTGCCAGGAATTCAATTATCGACGAGACATTCATCCCTCGTTCGTGTCATTCATCGTCCCCGAGTTGCTACGTCAACTATCTAGTTGGGGTATAGGCGAAATACTATCCCATATCACTTGAAGGTTAGATTCGGTGGTTTTGGGATATTCCATCTTGTTCGTTCTTCCGTTACAGCGTCTTGATAGATCCTTCGCACCAGCGAGGATCGTATCATTTGGTATCGAGCCGACCTTCCACCGGTCGGTGTCTCATAGGGTTCGCGGATCGCCGACCGAGGTAGTCGGGTCTTATGGGCTGGGATGATGCGTCCCACATTGCTCATGGAGGCTTATCCCAGTGGATTCCCATATTTGGTATCTTGCGAGGCTAGTGATTTGAAGTGGGTGATGAATAAGGAAAAGTCATCGGTTGATATAGGTGACGATTTGGATTTGAGGACAAATCCTTCTCAAGAGGAGGGGAATGATGGAGTCCGATATTGTTGGGCACGTTTTTAACTTTAATTATTTTCGCAGCCCATTTAGATGTTAGATTAAATAGTTTCCTAGTTGAATTAGGTTTCTTATATTAGTTAGAATCCTTCTTTGATAAGAAGTCATGTTTTGATTAGGAATCCTTCTTTGACAAGGATTAGGGTTCTTTATTTTTAGCCTATATAAAGGCTTGTAAGCATACGAAAATATTCAGCTTTTGATTGATCAATAAATGTGAGTTTTATTCTCTCTTCATTAGCTCTTGAATTTTCTTGTGTTTGCCAAGGAATTCAATTATCGACGAGACATTCATCCCTCGTTCGTGTGTCATTCATCGTCCCCGAGTTGCTACGTCAACTATCTAGTTGGGGTATAGGCGAAATACTGTCCCATATCACTTCGAAGGTTAGATTCAGTGGTTTTGGGATATTCCATCTTGTTCGTTCTTCCGTTCACGGTCGATAGATCCTTCGCACCGTGAGGATCGTATCATTTGGTATCAAAGTGACCTTCCACCGGTCGGTGTCTCATGGGGTTCGCTGATCGCGACCGAGGTAGTCGGGTCTTATGGGGGTGGGGATGATGCGTCCCGCATTGCCCGCGGAGGCTTATCCTAGGCTGGATTCCCATATTTGGTATCTTGCGAGGGCTAGTGATTTGAAGTGGGTGATGAATAAGGAAAAGTCATCGGTTGATATAGGTGATGATTTGGATTTGAGGACAAATCCTTCTCAAGAGGAGGGGAATGATGGAGTCCGATATTGTTGGGCACGTTTTTAACTTTAATTATTTTCGCAGCCCATTTAAATGTTAGATTAAATAGTTTCCTAGTTGAATTAGGTTTCTTATATTAGTTAGAATCCTTCTTTGATAAGAAGTCCTGTTTTGATTAGGAATCCTTCTTTGACAAGGATTAGGGTTCTTTATTTTTAGCCTATATAAAGGCTTGTAAGCATACGAAAATATTCAGCTTTTGATTGATCAATAAATGTGAGTTTTATTCTCTCTTCATTAGCTCTTGAATTTTCTTGTGTTTGCCAAGGAATTCAATTATCGACGAGATATTCATCCCTCGTTCGTGTGTCATTCATCGTCCCCGAGTTGCTACGTCAACTATCTAGTTGGGGTATAGGCGAAATACTATCCCATATCACTTCGAGGGTTAGATTCAGTGGTTTTGGGATATTCCATCTTGTTCGTTCTTCCGTTCGCGTGCTGATAGATCCTTCGTACCAGCGAGGATCGTATCATCTGTGATGATAAATTCTAATTCCCGCACGATTGATAAACTTTTTATAATCCTACGTACATATTTCTTAATTATATAACCGATATTTAATAGAAATTTGAATTTGTTATCTGGTGTAAGTGTGTTATTATTAAATTTAATTACTACATAAATTAAATGCGATGTGATGAGTGGAGAAATATTGTTTAGATATTAGAAATAGTCAAATAGTTTAGTGGGGTTGTTGACAGAACAAAAGTTTTAGTATATTCCAAAATATTTCATTGTTTTGTTTATAGTTATCTGTTTATGTCAGGTAAATAGGCCAAATGATGATACAATAAATCAATTATTGGAATAATAACAAATTAACTAATTTTGTTCCAAACATAGTTAGTCGAGCATATTCACTTATTCTTCATATATCTACAAACACATTTTAATTCAAGTTGTGTTATTCTTCATATAGTTTCCTTTACGCGTCTCAGTCAAAATCAAACTCAAGTTGAAGGTAGTGAAGTTCAACCTATTACAAGTAAGACCCCACGTGAAGGTGGGCGTTTCATCAACAAAACTAATGCAAAGAAAAAGGTGGAAGACCGCGATCCGACGTGTGGGATCACTTCAACGAGTTTGTTAACGAGGATGGGACAAGAAAAGGTAAGTGCAATTATTGTAGTGCGAATACTTTGTCGATCCAAAGAAAATGGGACTTCTTCTTGGGGCTTCTTGTAATAATTGCAAAGGAATCCAATTAGTGTTAGTGTCAAGCAAGCTCAATTGAACTTGCGACTATAACCGAGGGGTTGATGAGAACATGGGTAGTCTTACCTCTTGAAATTTGATCAAGAATTATGCGGAAGAAGTTGAATGAAATGATAATTAAGGATGAACTTCCATTTAGAATTGTTGAGGGCGAAGGTTTTAGGGAGTTTATTAGCACATTGCAGCCTAGGTTTAAGCTTCCTTCAAGGTGGACTATATCTAGAGATTGCTATCAACTTTTCCTAGCTGAAAAAGAAAGACTTCGTGATCTTTTCATTGAAACAGGTCAAAGTGTCTGTAGTACAACAGATACTTGGACTTCTTTGCAAAAGTTGAATTACATATGTATCAACGCACATTTCATTGATAAATATTGAAGTTAAACAAAAGAATTATCAATTTTGCACTATTGAGACACAAGGGTGAGGAAATGGGAAGATTAATTGATAATTGTTTGCGTGAATGAGGCATTGCTAGGGTTTTTCATGCACCGTTGATAATCGCTTCTAATGATACATGTCTCGAACTATTTGAAAACACGATTGACTTCTCGAGGTTGTAGTATGGTGAAAGGAAAATACCTCCATATGAGGTGTGTGGCTCATATCATTGCTTTAGTAGTGAATGATGGGTTAAAAGAAGTAGGTTCATCGGTGAAGAGGATACGAGATGTTGTTAGATATGTTAGGCAGTCTCCTGCGATTGGTAAAATTCAAAGAGTGTTGTAAAGAAGAAAACATTTCGTGCAAGAGTTTGCTATGTTTAGATGTGCCTACTAGATGGAATTCGACTTACTTAATGTTGAGTGTGGCTTGTAAGTTTGAAAAGGCATTTGAGCAATATGATGTCAAAGATCCTTATTTTAGGCTAGATCTTGAGAATGGGGTTCCAATGGGCTTTGATTGGGACAATGCAAGGATGATGAGAGACCACTGAAGCTTTTTATGATTTGACAATAAGAATTTCGGGCTCATTGTATGTCACTTGTAATGAATTCTTACATGAGATCACTACGGTTAGTGATCTATTGAAGGAGTGGGTTGGTAGTGACGATGAAAATGTGAAATCAATGGGAGTAAAAATGAGGGTAAAGTTTCATAAATATTGGGGAGATCCAACTAAGATGAACAATATCATTTTCTTAAGTGTGATTGTTGACCCTAGATATAAGTATAAATTTCTTGAATTTGTACTTATTGAAAAATAAATTGAAGAAGTTGGAAAAATTTGGCTCAAAGTGTCCTTGATAGTTTGCATGAGTTATAATGATGTTTACAAAGTATTGCATAATGTTCCAATTAGTAGCACATCAAGCCAAACTTCAAGCCAAACGGACTCCTCCTCCGGAATATTTGGGAAGAATCGTGTTATGGTTAAGAAATTCAAGAAACAAAGGGTCAATGAAGGGGCAATTTCTCCAATTGATGAATTGGATATATATTGCAAAGAAGCCGTTGTAGGGACGGATGACGACTTTGACATCTTGTATTGGTGGAAGCTAAACCAACATAGATTTCCCATTCTTTCCCTCTTTGCTCGAGATATCTTGGCGGTGCCTATTTCTACCGTTGCATCGGAATCCGCTTTTAGCGCCGGAGGAAGAGTTCTTGATCCTTTTAGGAGTTCTTTAACTCCTAAAATTGTGGAGTGTCTCATATGCACTCAAGATTGGTTGAGGAGGTCTAAGGATCTAATCTCAATTGAAGAAGATTTGGATGCACTTTTGAAGCATGAAGAAGGTCATATATTATTTAATATTCATCTTCATATTTTTTGTATTACACTAACTAATTGTTGTCTTTTGTTTTTGTTTTTGTTTTTGTAGGTTTGAATAGTCTTACTTTGAAGGATGTCAATGAAGTGGTTCAAGCGAAGACCATCAACAATCCAACACCATCAATAACGGAGACTTGAAGCTTTGAACCATTGAAGTCTTGAGAATCAATATCTCTGTGCAAGATAAACTTGTTACTTGTGTGAAGTTATTGAACTTTAAATATTTGAACTTATTGATTTGTGAATTGTGGTTTGTGGACTTTGTGAAATATTTGGTAGTTTAATTTGTCACTTATGACTTTATGTAATTTTAATTATTGGTGAACTTTAAATTTTTGTACTATTGTAAAAGCAAAAAACAGGAAAATGTTTTGAAAACAGGGCAAAAATGACAAAACACAGATTTTTCGGTTTGGGCCGAAACCGACCGAACCGAAACCCTTTGGTTTCTGTCGGGTTCGGTTCGGTTGATATTGGGGTTTCGGTTCGGTTCGGTCAAAAATAATATTTTTTTTCGGTTTTCGGTTTTATCGGTTGGTTCGGTTTTCGACCGAACCCGATCACGCACCGCCTACTCGACAGATTCAAAGGTAAACACGAAAAACCCTACGTGTTGCAATTAATTATATAGATGCATGCTAGAATATAATCAATGTATGATGAATTAAACATCCAAGATAGATCATCGGAGAGGGCTAAACTCAGTTTTTCCTACAGATAAGTTCTTATTTCTTATCTTAGAGGGAGTTCTCCCTATAACCAACCCATATATATATATATATATATATATATATATATAAAGTGAGAGAGAAAGAGAGGGATGGATCAAGTATGAATGATTTTTTTTGTATGAAATAAGAATAAATCTAAGCCATTGATTTTAGTAAATCAATTAACAATATTATTTTTCGTTCTGCTACAAATAGTAGATATGTGTGCTATAATTTTTTCTGTAGATTTTTTGCCAATGTTAGATCAGTAATTTAATATTATAAGAAATTTTCCCCTTCAATGTAGATAACATACGGTTTTATCCTTATTTTTAAGGATTTCTTGTAATCTATCCTTTAACTTATTATTTTGGATAGATTATTTTAGTTTCAATACTTAATCTATGTAAATTAATTTATGATTAAAGCTACATAATCCATGGATAAAATAGGTATTAAAATCTATGTATTGATTCATACGTGTTTTTCAGTTATTGCACTGGTGGAATATTTTTGTAGCATTTTTAGTGTATTCATTTTGCATATATACAGGTAAAAATATTTATGTGTTCATTCATACGTGTTTTTCAGTACTTATTGCACTGATGGAATATTTTTGTTGTATATTTAGTTTATTCACTTGCACATATACTAAAATTTCATAAATTATTATCAATTAATTTGATTCTTTATTCTGTTCATATATTGTGTTTATTTATTTATTTGTTAAGTTTGAATTTTTTATTTTTTTTGCATATATACATATGTTATGTAGATGAAAAAAAAACTTAACACATGCAAAATGGAGATGAAGAAAATGAAAAACACATCATTTAAACATGTTTCAGAGACTACTAATGGTATGTGCACAAAACAAAATTAGCATGTGCACAATATTGTGCAAATCATTAATAAAATTGTGCATAATCCTTCAGCATAAAGCACAAAACATAATAAATCGACAACAATAACATAAAATGAAAAAGCAGTTTCAAGATTGTGCACAAGCGTTACATTTTAATGTAGGAAATGTAACGCTTACTATGCAAAACGATCATCAAATAATGCATAAAAACGCGTTTACTATATAATGAGTTGCAATACAATATAGGCGATGTAGTGGTTGTTACGTGCGTGAATCCGATGTTAATTACGTAACATATTTTCAAAATATGCATAATCGATCTCGTGCACAATAAAATTTAATTGTGCACAAGATTCTATAACTAAATAAAAAATAAAAGTATGTCATTTGTGCATAACCGTAAACACTTACATGATGATGTAATAATTATTTGTAGAAAAAACACGAAAATGCAAAATGAAAGTAAACGGTAATAGTATTGAAAAGTTAGAATAAGATTAACAAAAGAAATATAATTGTAGATATGGAAATAACAACATTCCAAAGATATTAAAAAATCCTAAAATCACTCATACAATCGGTTTACAATATAAAAGAAAATGACAATATTAACCTTAATAAATAAATTGAAAGGAATGACCTAATATATATATATATATATATATATATATATATATATATATATATATGAATTTTGACCTTCGATCATGCATAATCAACGTATTAGATTAGTTCTCATTTCTTAAAATATATAAATTTCTCATTTGACCCATCCTATATATATATATGTTTTATGGGGTTGAATTTACTAAAACTCTCTCAATGCTAGAAAACTAAGAACCAATATTATCGATTAATTAAAAGTTTTATTTTATGCATAAAAACATAAGAATAGAGAAATATAATTTTATACGTGAAAACATAAATCGAAAAAATATTGTCTTAGGTGTAAGAAAGCACATCTTATTTGGAGGAAATCAATATGAAACATTTAACAATCAAGATCTATGGACCGAACCAGTTGATTTTTAGTTACTAGCATTGGAAGAGTTTTTATTTGATCATCTTCTTATATATATATATATATATATATATATATATATATGTGTGTGTGTGTGTGTGTGTGTGTGTGTGTGTGTGTGTGTACAAGGCGCGATGGATCGATAGGAAAAATTATTTGTAAGAAATAAGAATAAATCTAAGCCACTAATTTTAGTATATCAATAGATAATATAAATTTACGATGTGCCGCAGTTCATAACTATATATGCTAAATTCAAATTCGCTGGATTAATTTAAAGGTTATATTAGTAATTTTCTTGATTTTAGGGATTTGTTGTAATCTATCCTATAACTTCTTATTTTAGATAGATTATATTTTTTTATTGTACTGGTAGAATGCATTCGTCGTTTGTTGATTCGATTTTATAATATTGCACATATAGTTTACTTTCATTGCATATATATAGGCATGCATTCCACTGTTAATAAAAAATGGAAAATGTACAACGTTTAATTCCACAAATTTTGTATGTTTGTGTTATATATGTGCTACATAAAGCGTAGGTAGTACAACAATAAATTATGTTGTGTGATGTGTAAATGTGTGTCACATATTTATCAAATATGTGTTATAGAACGGCTAGTTTGTGCAATATTATATTGAACAAATTATATATTAGGTAGAAAATCTTTACTTTTTGCGTAAGTGACGAGATTATCGGAAGTGACGAGATTTACGTCTAGAGTGACAGAGAAAATAATTTTTATATCAAATTTACCCTTATTCAAATTATTTAATAAAATAAAATCAAATCATTAACTAAGTTCCTTCAATCTAGATCATTGATATGAGTTAGATGTTTAGATTGATATATTCTTATTTCTTATATATATATATATATATATATATATATATATATATATATATATATATATATAATGATTAACGTGAGAATCATTTTTATCGTGAAAACGTAAGAACAAAAAAATAATGAATTCATTGTGAAAATTGATGAATCCATTGAGAAAGTTATTGAATCTAAAAATAGAATTTTCATCCTCATGGGATTCGAACCCGAATGAAATTTGAAATTTAGAATTCAATAACTTTTCATGGATTCATCAACTTTATAACAAATTCATTTGGTTCTTAGTTTTAGGAAAGTGGTTCTCATTTGAATCTAACTCTCTCTCTCTCTCTCTCTCTCTCTCTCTCTATATATATATATATATATATATATATATATATATGTGTGTGTGTGTGTGTGTGTGTGAGGAATCAAATAGTGCCCGAGCGCGAGGTAGTATGTAGTACTCAATCTTATCCACTCATCTCATAGATCTTATGGTGGAGATTTTGTCACAGCCCGGTTTTGACTACATCTTATCGGACCGTGACTCGGGTTCGGTTAAGTGAATATGACAAGAATAAGGTTTTCAACTCATTTCATCTATGAAGAAATATAGATGTTTCAAACAGATACGAGAATCATGATGAATCAAAATAGCTTATATATATAAAAGGTGGTTCCATGGTTTCAACGAGCAGTGGCTTTTACAAAGCATGGACATAGAAACAAAACATAATAGAATCTCAAGAGTTTTGGCAGCGGAATAAACGTGTGAGACATGCATATGAAGATGCATTCTCAAGGCGAACCAAAAGATATTCCATACTCAAGTTGACAAATAACTCCGCTCAACTTCCGCCTGCTCCATCATTCGCTCAACCCGCACATTTAAAACAAATATGCGGTGAGTACAAAATTACACTCGGTGGACACATTGCGAAAACATTTTACTTTACGAAATATTGTCGCCTCATCACAATAAGACACAAGGGTTTTGTTTGAAAAGGCCTTGTGCTTACTAAATACATTTTCATACTTTCTCAAAATATAAACGCAGCATTTTCTCATCACAACGTATATTCCAGTCGGCATATGGATTAACGCACGGAGGAGGCCTCCTTCACCGGACGCACGATCGATCGAACCGCGATTCGAGGTCGAAACAACCGATCGCAACCGCCATTCGAGTGTCAAGTGTACACAACCCTAAGCTAGATTCCCTTCACCTCCAAACAGGATCCGAATTCGTAATACTTTTCCTGTTGCCCCGGGCAACCCGAATGGACATATACAAAACATAAAACATTTTTGGCAGACAATATCGTATTTTTTTAGAAAAACAGTACAGTAATAACAGTAATTATTTTCGAAGAAAGCTTGTAAATGGTTTTGATAAGAAAGCCCACATTTTGTTGAGATAAGAAAGCCCACATTTTGTTGAGATAAGAAAGCCCACCTCGAGGACTTAAGGTTTCTTAAGTCACTAGTTTCTATTCTCGGTTTCCGTTCTCCTTCGAGTCAGACCTTATCAACGTAAGAAACGAGTTTTTAGCATATCATTATGCTTCACAAGAATCATCGATCCGAACCAACGATCGTACTAATATCAACTTTATCACTAACGTTATTACGAACTATCGTATCAACATACTTCGTATTGTTATACTTTAAATCAACTTTTCTCAACGTCATTTCATGTATTTTTAAGTACAACTACTATTTTACACATGTATGCCCTTTTTCTATCGATTCCCAATCATATCCTTGTTATTCCTGATCTTTCACATAAACAACTATACGTACTTAATATATTCACATATCTGAACCAATTTCCATATATATTGCTTCGTCTTTCATAATCTTCGTCACATAGATCTCGTATTATTGAATTTCGTGCCCTTTGACCTTGGTCAACGTTTTTGGTCAACTATTTTGACTTGGTCAACCATTAGTCAACAATTTTGACTTTGGTCAACAAGGTCAACATTTTGACTTTTTAATTTCTTATGTAATTTTGATTTTGACGCACAATTCTTGTTCGAAAATTCCTATAAAATCATAATATGTCTAAAACATTATTTTGGATCATATTATGAAATTATATCTTATAAAATAAATTTATAACATTAATACACATAAGGTATGATTTTGGTCACCCTTTTTAATCAACTAAACATTTTCCAAAATTCCAATAAATTCATATAATACTTAATCATCCTTAATTATCCTTATTATAACATGATTGTTATTTATTATGAACTATTGAATTTAATTTACCTAAGTCATATTTCAAAATTTCGACTTAGGTCGATTAATTTTATAAATTCGATAAATTCACACAACCATATATTATGAATCTACATCATTAATATGATATGATAACACTTAAACATGGTTTATATCACAACCTACTATCATAGGTTATAATTTTGAAATTCTTGGACTTAGGTACTAAAGTTCCCAAAAATTCTATATAAATTCATATATGCTTATTTAATACCCTAGATTATGTTTTCATGCTTAAATCAACAATTAAAATAAAAATCATCAAGGTATCACACTTTCAAATTTTCGTCCATATTTTAAATTTAATAGCATGCTTAATTTTATGATATAATCATACTACATGCTTAATAACATCATATAAATGTAATATCTAAACATTTTAGCATATGTTACATAATTTCCAAAATCACATGAACAAACTAAGCTTATAACATAAATTCTATCGTATATATCTGAGAACATGAAATCTAACCTTTTAATCGGTATGGATTTGATCGGTGTCGTCTAGTCGATCTAAGTTTGGACTCTTGCACAAGGTGAACACTCTCTCTTCTCTCCTCACTATTTTGAAACTTTTGGTGGTGATGAAGAAATGAAGGCTCTCATGGGGTATTTATAGACTTAGGCTACTTATTTTTTATTATTATATGAAAATATCTAAGGTCCACTTTCTTACAATTCTTATCCTTATCCTTATCAAAACCTTATCAAAACCTTATCATATCTTATCTTTAATAGGTTCATTGAATCATTTATACAACTTGCATCACACTTGTCTAAAATAATTAAATTACAAATTTTATAATATATTTGTGGTAATTTTCGCCACTAGGAGATAACACAATAGGTTACTTGTTTTAATTGCTAACTATCTCTACTTTACAACTCATAAAATGATAAGATCATAATCATCATCCTTCATTAATTATTGTATGATATTTGTATCGATTTACACTTAAATATCAATATTTTACCCTATATATTATATATGCTAAATAATTTATTTTCTTTTAATTAATAGCTATGTGACATAATAATGATCTTAGATAATAATTTAGATCATATGAAAATTAATTAAGATCAATTTCATATACTTTAGTAAAGTTATCGGCAAATAATCCAAAATTAAGGATAAATTATCAAACTATTTTCTTTTCATAACTAATATTATTTTCATGATGAATTACATAAATATAATGATCTTATACCATAAAATAAATTTTGGAATATTTTCAAGCAATTTCCTAATTTTTCAAAATTAGGGTTTCTTAGAATTAATTTTCCAAAATTCATATCTTACCTTAATTCATAAATTTCTAAATTTATATAGCTTCTAGATGATAAGATTGATCTAGATTTCATGATATTTATCAAGTATATAATTTAAATAAATTATTTAATATAATTATCACATAAAAATCATGATTTTCGAAAATTACACATAAAATAATACATTAATTTCGAAAATCATGCATATAAATATCCAAAATATTATTTCCTATGATACTCCACATATTTCTACACATTTCTAAGAGATAAACATTATCTCATAATTAATTATGATCTTATCTTATCTTTTATGAAAATATCATAGCAAATCTTATCTTAAAATATCATTTTCCAACCTTATCACATCCACCTCATGCTTAGGTGTTTCAAGATAATTATCTTATCATATAATATAAGATAAACATGACAACTCATCACATAAAATCAAGTGATCACATAATAAATCACAAATTAATTCATTGTACTTTAAATTTTCGAAAATCACTATTAAATAAGAAAAAAATATTTCTTTTCCTTCCTTAGTGCAAGTAATATCCTAAATATACTTAAAACATATTTAAAAATTATTTCGTTCAAATTTTCAAGAGAAATTTCGATTTATTCAAAATCGTGATTCTGACGTTCGTTTTCATACTCGTTTCTATCGTCTTGCTCCTTCTTTATTTTCGAAATTTTAAGCCCGAAATTGGGGTATTACATTCTACCCCTTAAAGAAATTTAGTCCTCGAAATTTGCGTATTAAATAACGTTCTCAATCCATTCTCCATATTGCTTTTCAATTCTAACGTTGGTACCTCGTACCCATTTGATCGTCGTATGACCATAAAATTTCATTCACATCGATTCATTTCTATACCTCCGATTCTATATATCTAATATCCTCATGTTTTCTAATCGTATCTATCCAATTATCGATTCTTATGGATGATGAGTCCTAGGTTCAAATCTAAGTTAAGCGAACTTATACTAATGTCGTATCTCCTGCCTTTGATGAAGAAAATTTGTATTCTTTCCTCTCGTGCTTATTTATCTTACCGAGAACTTTTCTTTATCATGACTTGATGTATCTATCTTTTACTGAAGAAACATATCACTCTACTGGTCTTAAGAACTTAGGTGCCAAGACAAGTCAACCTATTTCATACTTCCTAGCTTCAAGGATTGGAGGAAACGTATCATGACAACTTATAAGTGGGTATGGGTTCATAATTAAATATAACAACCTTTGAAATTTGAATCAATATGTTCTTTGAAACGAATAATTGGGATATAGGGTCCGAAGACCAGAATGACGACTACTGAGATGTCTTTGGTCATATGGGTTGATCAGACCCGTCACAATTACTTCTCAGTCACACGAAGGCTTGGTTTCAAAGGACATTTTATAAACTTTTGGTTGTAAACTTCTTTTAGGAAAAAGTGAGAAGATCAGTGATATCTCAATTGAAACTAGGTCATAGAGTTAAATTCTATGACAGAACTTGGTTGATGAATAAAGTTCGAATCCTTGTATAACTCGGAATAGGTCATTATTAACTATAAGGGTTATCAATTATACATTTCAAACTCCACTCATACTACTGAAAAACTTAATTCTTGCCATCATTATTCCCATTCCTGCCAACAGATAGTTCTAAGTAAGTATGTCTTAAACTTACAAGCAATAGGGGGGGAAAACTTAAATTATCAGGACTTCTTGAGGAACTAAACTTCTTAAAACACAAAGTTTTGTGAACATCCTCTAGCATAAGCTCGTAAACATTTATCAATTATCTTATTTCTCACTTAACATTCTATACCCCAATTCGTATATCGCTCTAGGTTAATTCGTGTAAACAATAGTCGATTCAAAATTCTATCGCGTATGAAGATACCATGCCCATGTCGCAAGTGACATTCGTTTATCAAAACTTCCATTCCTCCTCGTGGCATTCTAATTCACGTTCGTCGAGTCGTACTTAAAAGCATTCTAAGTTCTCAAGTTCTCGTGTTTACAAACACTACGTTATACATAGAAGAGAATTTCTTATGCTTTCGTTCGATCTAAGTTCTTCGTGAAACTTAGAGCTCATCTACGTTCTTTTGAAATTGACACATTTTCACAATTCAACTTATAAACATACTTTTCATTTAAACTTCTGACATATAACTCTATATATGCCCATCATCAATACTCATATACCCCCGGGTATAAACTTTCATCCTTCCAATTTCAACAAAATTACATATCAACCGGTATGAACTCAAACTTCTTGAGACAACCACTCGTTGTCTTATCATCAATAATTATCACAATTCAAAGCTATTCACTTTTTCTTTCAACGGCATGTTCCACTTAAAACATTTTTCACTATTACTTTCAAACATAACTTCTCAATTCTTTTAAACTCATACCTTTTTATCAGAAACCACTTTTCCTTGCTGGTTGAGCGTGATGAACAGGAGCGTTGAGCGGTGATGACTGCTTCATAAAAAGTCTAGTGATTCAAGCTAGACTTTGGATAGAAAGAATATTTTTGGTTCAAAGCAAACGAACCGCTCGATACCACTCTGTCACACCGGTTTGACTACATCTTATCGGACCGTGACTCGGGTTGATTAAGTGAATATGACAAGAATAAGGTTTTCAACTCATTTCATCTATGAAGAAATATAGATGTTTCAAACAGATCGAGAATCATGATGAATCAAAATAGCTTATATATATAAAAGGTGGTTCCATGGTTTCAATGAGCAATGCTTTTTACAAAGCATGGACATAGAAACAAAACATAATAGAATCTCAAGAGTTTTGGCGTGGAATAAACGTGTGAGACATGCGTATGAAGATGCATTCTCAAAGCGAACCAAAAGATATTCCATACTCAAGTTGACAAATAACTCCGCTCAACTTCCGCTCTGTTCCATCACGCTTCAACTGCGCATTTAAAACAAATATGCGGTGAGTACAAAATTGCACTCGGTGGACACATTGCGAAAACATTTTACTTTACGAAATATTGTCGCCTCATCACGAGTAGACACAAGGGTTTTGTTTGAAAAGGCCTCAGTGCTTACTAAATACATTTTCATACTTTCTCAAAATATCGCTTGCAGGCATTTTCTCATCACAACGTATATTCCAGTCGGCATATGGATTAGCGCGGGAGGAGGCCTCCTTCACCCGGACGCACGATCGATCGCATAGCCGCGATTCGAGTGAAACAACTGATCGCAACCGCGATTCGAAGTCAAGTGTACACAACCTAGCTAGGATTCCCTTCACCTCCGACTTAGGATCCGAATTGTATTACTTTTCTGTTGCCGCAACCCGAATGGACATATACAAAACATAAAACATTTTGGCGAGACAATATCGTATTTTTTAGAAAAGCGATGAATAATAAAGAATTATTTTCAAGAAAGCTTGTAAATGGTTTTGATAAGAAAGCCCACATTTTGTTGAGATAAGAAAGCCCACATTTTGTTGAGATAAGAAAGCCCACCTCGAGGACTTAAGGTTTCTTAAGTCATAGTTTCTATTCTCGGTTTCCGTTCTCCTTGAGTCGAGACCTTATCAACGTAAGAAACGAGTTTTAGCATATCATTATGCTTCACAAGAATCATCGATCCGAACCAACGATCGTACTAATATCAACTTTATCACTAACGTTATTACGAACTATCGTATCAACATACTTCGTATTGTTATACTTTAAATCAACTTTTCTCAACGTCATTTCATGTATTTTTAAGTACAACTACTATTTTACACATGTATGCCCTTTTCTATCGATTCCCAATCATATCCTTGTTATTCCTGATCTTTCACATAAACAACTATACGTACTTAATATATTCACATATACGAACCAATTTCCATATATATTGCTTCGTCTTTCATAATCTTCGTCACATAGATCTCGTATTATTGAATTTCGTGCCTTTGACCTTGGTCAACGTTTTTGATCAACTATTTTGACTTGGTCAACCATTAGTCAACAATTTTGACTTTGGTCAACACAAGTCAACATTTTGACTTTTTAATTTCTTATGTAATTTTGATTTTGACGTACAATTCTTGTTCAAAATTCTATAAAATCATAATATGTCTAAAACATTATTTTGGATCATATTATGAAATTATATCTTATAAAATAAATTTATAACATTAATACACATAAGGTATGATTTTCGGTCACCTTTTTAATCAACTAAACATTTTCCAAAATTCCAATAAATTCATATAATACTTAATCATCCTTAATTATCCTTATTATAACATGATTGTTATTTATTATGAACTATTGAATTTAATTTACCTAAGTCATATTTCAAAATTTCGACTTAGGTCCAATTAATTTTATAAATTCGAATAAATTCACACAACCATATATTATGAATCTACATCATTAATATGATATGATAACACTTAAACATGGTTTATATCACAACCTACTATCATAGGTTATAATTTTCGAAATTCTTGGACTTAGGTACTAAAGTTCCCCAAAAATTCTATATAAATTCATATATGCTTATTTAATACCCTAGATTATGTTTTCATGCTTAAATCAACAATTAAAAATAAAAATCATCAAGGTATCACACTTTCAAATTTTCGGTCCATATTTTAAATTTAATAGCATGCTTAATTTTATGATATAATCATACTACATGCTTAATAACATCATATAAATGTAATATCTAAACATTTTAGCATATGTTACATAATTTCCGAAAATCACATGAACAAACTAAGCTTATAACATAAATTCTATCGTATATACAAGGCTTGTAAGAAATCTAACCTTTTAATCGGTATGGATTTGATCGGTGTCGTCTAGTCGATCTAAGTTTGGACTCTTGCACAAGGTGAACACTCTCTCTTCCTCTCCTCACTATTTTCGAAACTTTTGGTGGTGATGAAGAAATGAAGGCTCTCATGGGGTATTTATAGACTTAGGCTACTTATTTTTTTATTATTATATGAAAATATCTAAGGTCCACTTGTTACAATTCTTATCCTTATCCTTATCAAAAACCTTATCAAAAACCTTATCATATCTTATCTTTTAATAGGTTCATTGAATCATTTATACAACTTGCATCACACTTGTCCTAAAATAATTAAATTACAAATTTTATAATATATTTGTGGTAATTTTCGGCCACTAGGGAGATAACACAATAGGTTACTTGTTTTAATTGCTAACTATCTCTACTTTACAACTCATAAAATGATAAGATCATAATCATCATCCTTCATTAATTATTGTATGATATTTGTATCCAATTTACACTTAAATATCAATATTTTCGCCCCCTATATATTATATATGCTAAATAATTTATTTTCTTTCAATTAATAGCTATGTGACATAATAATGATCTTAGATAATAATTTAGATCATATGAAAATTAATTAAGATCAATTTCATATACTTTAGTAAAGTTATCGGCAAATAATCCAAAATTAAGGATAAATTATCAAACTATTTTTCTTTTCATAACTAATATTATTTTCATGATGAATTACATAAATATAATGATCTTATACCATAAAATAAATTTTTGGAATATTTTCAAGCAATTTCCTAATTTTTGAAAATTAGGGTTTCTTAAAATTAATTTTCCAAAATTCCTATCTTACCTTAATTCATAAATTTCTAAATTTATATAGCTTCTAGATGATAAGATTGATCTAGATTTCATGATATTTATCAAGTATATAATTTAAATAAATTATTTAATATAATTATCACATAAAAATCATGATTTTCGAAAATTACACATAAAATAATACATTAATTTCGAAAATCATGCATATAAATATCCAAAATATTATTTCCTATGATACTCCACATATTTCTACACATTTCTAAGAGATAAACATTATCTCATAATTAATTATGATCTTATCTTATCTTTTATGAAAATATCATAGCAAATCTTATCTTAAAAATATCATTTTCCAACCTTATCACATCCACCTCATGCTTAGGTGTTTCAAGATAATTATCTTATCATATAATATAAGATAAACATGACAACTCATCACATAAAATCAAGTGATCACATAATAAATCACAAATTAATTCATTGTACTTTAAATTTTCGAAAATCACTATTAAATAAGAAAAAAATATTTCTTTTCCTTCCTTAGTGCAAGTAATATCCTAAATATACTTAAAAACATATTTAAAAATTATTTCGTTCAAATTTTCAAGAGAAATTTCGATTTATTCAAAATCGATGCGATTCGACGTTCATTTTCATACTCGTTTCTATCGTCATCGTTCCTTCTTTATTTTCGAAATTTTAAGCCCGTAAATTCGGGTATTACATTCTACCCCTTAAAGAAATTTCGTCCTCGAAATTTGCGTATTAAATAACGTTCTCAATCCATTCTCCATATTGCCTTTTCAATTCTAACGTTGGTACCTCGTACCCATTTGATCGTCGTATGACCATAAAATTTCATTCACATCGATTCATTTCTATACCTCCGATTCTATATATCTAATATCCTCATGTTTTCTAATCGTATCTATCCAATTATCGATTCTTATGGATGATGAGTCCTGGTTCAAATCTAAGTTAAGCGAACTTATACTAATGTCGTATCTCACGCTTTGATGAAGAAAATTTGTATTCTTTCCTCTCGTGCTTATTTATCTTACCGAGAACTTTTCTTTATCATGACTTGATGTATCTATCTTTTCTTGAAGAAACATATCACTCTCTTGGTCTTAAGAACTTAGGTGCGAGGACAAGTCGACCTATTTCATACTTCCTAGCTTCAAGTTGGAGAAGCGTATCATGACAACTTATAAGTGGGTATGGGTTCATAATTAAATATAACAACCTTTGAAATTTGAATCAATATGTTCTTTGAAGCGAATAATTGGGATATAGGGTCCAAGACCGAATGACGACTACTGAGATGTCTTTGGTCATATGGGTTGATCAGACCCGTCACAATTACTTCTCAGTCACACGAAGGCTTGGTTTCAAAGGACATTTTATAAACTTTTGGTTGTAAACTTCTTTTAGGAAAAAGTGAGAAGATCAAGTGATATCTCAATTGAAACTAGGTCATAGAGTTAAATTCTATGACAGAACTTGGTTGATGAATAAAAGTTCGAATCCTTGTATAACTCGGAATAGGTCATTATTAACTATAAGGGTTATCAATTATACATTTCAAACTCCACTCATACTACTGAAAAACTTAATTCTTGCCATCATTATTCCCATTCCTGCCAACAGATAGTTCTAAGTAAGTATGTCTTAAACTTACAAGCAATAGGGGGGAAAACTTAAATTATCAGGACTTCTTGAGGAACTAAACTTCTTAAAACACAAAGTTTTGTGAACATCCTCTAGCATAAGCTCGTAAACATTTATCAATTATCTTATTTCTCACTTAACATTCTATACCCCAATTCGTATATCGCTCTAGGTTAATTCGTGTAAACAATAGTCGATTCAAAATTCTATCGCGTAGAATTTTAAATGAAGATACCATGCCCATGTCGCAAGTGACATTCGTTTATCAAAACTTCCATTCCTCCTCGTGGCATTCTAATTCACGTTCGTCAAGTCGTACTTAAAAGCATTCTAAGTTCTCAAGTTCTCGTGTTTCGTCAAACACTACGTTATACATAGAAGAGAATTTCTTATGCTTTCGTTCAGTCTAAGTTCTTCGTGAAACTTAGAGCTCATCTACGTTCTTTTGAAATTCAACACATTTTCACAATTCAACTTATAAACATACTTTTCATTTAAACTTACTGACATATAACTCTATATATGCCCATCATCAATACTCATATACCCCCTGGGTATAAACTTTCATCCCTTCCAATTTCAACAAAATTACATATCAACCGGGTATGAACTCAAACTTCTTCAGACAACCACTCGTTGTCTTATCATCAATGAATTATCACAATTCAAAGCTATTCACTTTTTCTTTCAACGGCATGTTCCACTTAAAACATTTTTCACTATTACTTTCAAACATAACTTCTCAATTCTTTTAAACTCATACCTTTTTATCAGAAACCACTTTTCCTTGCTGGTTGAGCGTGATGAACAGGAGCGTTGAGCGGTGATGACTGCTTCATAAAAAGTCTAGTGATTCAAGCTAGACTTTGGATAGAAAGAATATTTTTGGTTCAAAGCAAACGAACCGCTCTGATACCACTCTGTCACAGCCCGGTTTTGACTACATCTTATCGGACCGTGACTCGGGTTCGGTTAAGTGAATATGACAAGAATAAGGTTTTCAACTCATTTCATCTATGAAGAAATATAGATGTTTCAAACAGATACGAGAATCATGATGAATCAAAATAGCTTATATATATAAAAGGTGGTTCCATGGTTTCAACAGAACAGCAGCTTTTACAAAGCATGGACATAGAAACAAAACATAATAGAATCTCAAGAGTTTTGGCAGCGGAATAAACGTGTGAGACATGCATATGAAGATGCATTCTCAAGGCGAACCAAAAGATATTCCATACTCAAGTTGACAAATAACTCCGCTCAACTTCCGCTCTGTTCCATCACCTGCTCAACCTGCACATTTAAAAACAAATATGCAGGGCTGAGTACAAAAATTGCACTCAGTGGACACATTGCCGAAAACATTTTACTTTACGAAATATTGTACGGCCCTCATCACAGTAAGACACAAGGGTTTTGTTTGAAAAGGCCTTGTGCTTACTAAATACATTTTCATACTTTCTCAAAATATCGCTTGCGCAGGCATTTTCTCATCACAACGTATATTCAGTCGGCGTATGGATTAACGCACGGAGGAGGCCTCCTTCACCCGGACGCACGATCGATCGCAACCGTGATTCGTAAAGCTGAAACAACCGATCGCAACCGTGATTCGAAGCTGAAGTGTACACAACCCTAGCTAGATTCCCTTCACCTCCGACTTAGATCCGAATTGTAATACTTTTCCTGTTGCCGGCGGCCCGAATGGACATATACAAAACATAAAACATTTTTGGCGAGACAATATCGTATTTTTTAGAAAACGATGCAAGAATAACAAGAATTATTTTCAAGAAAGCTTGTAAATGGTTTTGATAAGAAAGCCCACATTTTGTTGAGATAAGAAAGCCCACATTTTGTTGAGATAAGAAGCCCACCTCGAGGACTTAAGGTTTCTTAAGTCACTAGTTTCTATTCTCGGTTTCCGCTCTCCTTCGAGTCGACCTTATCAACGTAAGAAACGAGTTTTAGCATATCATTATGCTTCACAAGAATCATCGATCCAACCAACGATCGTACTAATATCAACTTTATCACTAACGTTATTACGAACTATCGTATCAACATACTTCGTATTGTTATACTTTAAATCAACTTTTCTCAACGTCATTTCATGTATTTTTAAGTACAACTACTATTTTACACATGTATGCCCTTTTTCTATCGATTCCCAATCATATCCTTGTTATTCCTGATCTTTCACATAAACAACTATACGTACTTAATATATTCACATATACGAACCAATTTCCATATATATTGCTTCGTCTTTCATAATCTTACGTCACATAGATCTCGTATTATTGAATTTCGTGCCCTTTGACCTTGGTCAACGTTTTTGGTCAACTATTTTGACTTGGTCAACCATTAGTCAACAATTTTGACTTTGGTCAACACAAGTCAACATTTGACTTTTTAATTTCTTATGTAATTTTGATTTTGACGTACAATTCTTGTTAGAAAATTCTATAAAATCATAATATGTCTAAAACATTATTTTGGATCATATTATGAAATTATATCTTATAAAATAAATTTATAACATTAATACACATAAGGTATGATTTTCGGTCACCCTTTTTAATCAACTAAACATTTTCCAAAAATTCCAATAAATTCATATAATACTTAATCATCCTTAATTATCCTTATTATAACATGATTGTTATTTATTATGAACTATTGAATTTAATTTACCTAAGTCATATTTCAAAATTTCGACTTAGGTCCAATTAATTTTTATAAATTCCAATAAATTCACACAACCATATATTATGAATCTACATCATTAATATGATATGATAACACTTAAACATGGTTTATATCACAACCTACTATCATAGGTTATAATTTTCGAAATTCTTGGACTTAGGTACTAAAGTTCCCCAAAAATTCTATATAAATTCATATATGCTTATTTAATACCCTAGATTATGTTTTCATGCTTAAATCAACAATTAAAAATAAAAATCATCAAGGTATCACACTTTCAAATTTTCGGTCCATATTTTAAATTTAATAGCATGCTTAATTTTATGATATAATCATACTACATGCTTAATAACATCATATAAATGTAATATCTAAACATTTTAGCATATGTTACATAATTTCCGAAAATCACATGAACAAACTAAACTTATAACATAAATTCTATCGTATATACAAGAACTTGTAAGAAATCTAACCTTTTAATCGGTATGGATTTGATCGGTGTCGTCTAGTCGATCTAAGTTTGGACTCTTGCACAAGGTGAACACTCTCTTCCTCTCCTCACTATTTTCAAACTTTTGGTGGTGATGAAGAAATGAAGGCTCTCATGGGGTATTTATAGACTTAGCTACTTATTTTTTATTATTATATGAAAATATCTAAGGTCCACTTGTTACAATTCTTATCCTTATCCTTATCAAAACCTTATCAAAACCTTATCATATCTTATCTTTAATAGGTTCATTGAATCATTTATACAACTTGCATCACACTTGTCCTAAAATAATTAAATTACAAATTTTATAATATATTTGTGGTAATTTTCGGCCACTAGGGAGATAACACAATAGGTTACTTGTTTTAATTGCTAACTATCTCTACTTTACAACTCATAAAATGATAAGATCATAATCATCATCCTTCATTAATTATTGTATGATATTTGTATCCAATTTACACTTAAATATCAATATTTTACTTCCTATATATTATATATGCTAAATAATTTATTTTCTTTCAATTAATAGCTATGTGACATAATATTGATCTTAGATAATAATTTAGATCATAGGAAAATTAATTAAGATCAATTTCATATACTTTAGTAAAGTTATCGGCAAATAATCCAAAATTAAGGATAAATTATCAAACTATTTTTCTTTTCATAACTAATATTATTTTCATGATGAATTACATAAATATAATGATCTTATACCATAAAATAAATTTTGGAATATTTTCAAACAATTTCCTAATTTTTCTAAAATTAGGGTTTCTTAGAATTAATTTTCCAAAATTCCTATCTTACCTTAATTCATAAATTTCTAAATTTATATAGCTTCTAGATGATAAGATTGATCTAGATTTCATGATATTTATCAAGTATATAATTTAAATAAATTATTTAATATAATTATCACATAAAAATCATGATTTTCGAAAATTACACATAAAATAATACATTAATTTCGAAAATCATGCATATAAATATCCAAAATATTATTTCCTATGATACTCCACACATTTCTACACATTTCTAAGAGATAAACATTATCTCATAATTAATTATGATCTTATCTTATCTTTTATGAAAATATCATAGCAAATCTTATCTTAAAAATATCATTTTCCAACCTTATCACATCCACCTCATGCTTAGGTGTTTCAAGATAATTATCTTATCATATAATATAAGATAAACATGACAACTCATCACATAAAATCAAGTGATCACATAATAAATCACAAATTAATTCATTGTACTTTAAATTTTGAAAATCACTATTAAATAAGAAAAAATATTTCTTTTCCTTCCTTAGTGCAAGTAATATCCTAAATATACTTAAAAACATATTTAAAAATTATTTCGTTCAAATTTTCAAGAGAAATTTCGATTTATTCAAAATCGACGCCATCGACGCTCATTTTCATACTCGTTTCTATCGTCTTGTTCCTTCTTTATTTTCGAAATTTTAAGCCCGTAAATTGGGTATTACTGATTTTCTCGGATTTTTTAAGCTTATTTTTATTTATTTCGCTACAATAATTGTATATTAGTAATTTGATTTGTTACGTGATTTCGAAAATAAATGATGCATATCGTTGAACTGAATTATGCATTTAAATGAACACAAAAATACATTCACTTTAACACAAATATGCATATGAGTTCTATTTTAATGCATGCTGAAAATGCTCTCCCAACGCTCGCTCGAGCGCACCTAGCGCCGGTTGGATGCGATGCAGTGTTATGTTATTTTAAATGTAGTGTTATGTTATTTTATAGGTATTATTTATGTTTTGTTGTGGCTCTTCCCAAACCCAACGTCCCTACCCAACACCGATGCGCACCCAACGCCGGTTGGGTGCGATGCAGTGTTATGTTATTTTATATGTATTATCTGTGTTTTGTTGTGGCTCTCCCTAAACCCAACGTCCGCGGATTCCCCTACCCTGCGTCCGCTGGGTGCCTTCCCATTTTGCCCCTGAGCGAAAAATGGATTGTCACGTGTCAAATTTTGGTGCATCCACGTGTTCAAAATGTGTGGTCTAGATTGTATACTACATACTATCTAGGGACCGGGTACTACGGGAACCCAACCATATATATATATATATGAATTTGTTCATACACATACAATCATTAATATACATAAATGAGAATAAATCATATCTATTAGATTTGAAAATCATACGGTTATTTTTAAATGTGCATTTGAATTAGTTATATGTACATTTCTGTATATAATCGTGTATTTGTGTATCTATATCATAATTTGTACATTTAATTTGAAGCGTCTATATTGATTTATTAAGAATTGATATTTGTACTCATGTTTACACTATAAGGAGTATTGACACGATAACTACTCCATATATATCAATCCAAGTCATTTTTCCCACCTAAATTCCAAGTTATGCTACAATAAATATAGTTTATTAGTATGTCATACATAAATTACCTTAATTACCTTATCGTAGTAATGTTAATTACTTTTAGGATACATCAATGATATTAATATCTTCTTAAATGGAATAGTTGGGTGTATCACCCAATTATTTTCATAAATGAAATTAGATAAAAAATACTTTATTACTTATATAATTATCAATTAAGGTTAAATATCATTTGGTTATAAATATATATGGTGAATTATATGATTTATAGATTAGTATAGTATAATATAATATTTATACAATAAAATATTTACTATATATACTACTTATTTTACTATAATATATATATATTAAATTTACTTTAGTTGCATCATTGGCTATCTCTCAAAACCAACCATTTTGTAGATATTTCATTAGCAAAACAATGTCATTTTGATTGGAGTGGTGCCGCGTTGACGTCATCTCACTCAAATTATGTCACCAGACTATCATGTTTAATTTAATTTGGACGAAAATTTAAGTTGTTGCGAAATTACAAAATGATTAAGTTAGTGTATTTATTCAACTTAAAAAGTTCGTAGCAACATCAAAATACACTCAAAGTTTGTGTATTTAGACTCCAACAACCCTTTATTTTCTATTATAGTTACTTCATTGACTACTTCTACGAAAACTAACCATTTATTTCTTTTATATGACCCTGAAAATACTCTCTTTCAAATTGAGTAATATAAGTTACCATAATTAATACAATTATTACCCTAAAATGTAGCAATAGTAATAGTCATGCCTTGGATAATCTAACATGACCATGCCGTATCCGATTGCAAATAGTTAGGGCGTATACGAACCGAGCCGAGCCGAACACTACCAAGCTCGAGCTCGGCTCGTTAAATTTTATTCGCTCGAGTTCGCTCGAGTTCGTTGAGCTTTAAATTGAGCTCGAGCTCGGTTCGTTATAAAATTTTTGAGCTCGCGAGCTACTCGAATTCGGTTCGATAACTACTCGTTTATGAGATATATTCGAACTCGAGCTCGAACTCTGATCGTGTTCGACTTTTTTGTTTTCGAGCTCGAATTCGATTTGATAATGTGTTATTCGAGATCGAACTCGAATTCGAGCTCGACTCAGCTTAAAACAATATTTATTATTTATTTTAATTATTTAAATATATAAATAATTTATTATCAATACTTCATATATATGCTTATTTGTTGCTAAATAATTATAATTAACATATATTTTATAATTTATTATTCATTTTAATTATTTAAATATGTATAAATAATCTATTATTTTATACGTTCGCGAACATGTTCGAATAAGAGTTCATGAACGGCTCGTTTGAGTTCGAACCAAACATGTTCGCGAGCCTACGAGCGAATATCTCTAAGCTCGAGTTCGGCTCGATAAACTTATCGAGCTCGATTCGAGGCTCGAGTTCGCTCGTTTACAAAACGATCGAATTTCGAACGAGCTTTTTCCGAAATGAGCCCGTAGTATTTCACTTAACAGTTTGGTTTATTTACTGCCCCACAAATAGTACTTGTAAGTTTAGTCTCGATGAAAACCGCAGAAAATGCAAATACCAATGAAGAGTTCGATCCATTTATAGAATTATTTGATAAAGTTTGTAGAAAAGATAATATTTTTATTTGGTGGACAAAGGATGTAGCTGTCATCATAAAGAAAAAGAATGAGAATAATTTTTCTTTTAAAAGGAATGACAGGTTACTGAAGGAAAAGAATAAAGAAATTATTTATGGATTGATATTTTGAAGCGTGTAAATTTGACTATGACAGTTTCTCTACCATTCTGGAAATGAGAATCGTCACTCTTTTTTTTTAGAAATTCTATTTTCAATTACATATCATTTTGGAACAATGAGAAACTTCACTCAATTTTTTTAGAAATTTTATTTTCAAACAAACACATATAATGTATATGTACTCTTGGGTTCCTGTAACTGTTCTTCAATATATATTGATAATTTATAAATCATATATTAAAGTCAAATTATATAATTTATTCGTAATTCACTAACACGTTTATTAGTTAGTGCAATATTTCTAATTAATTAAATCAAACTTTAGAGATCATTTTTTTAACTATGAATATTCTCATGTGTCGCACATAAGGCAAATCTAGTCATCAGTTTCTAGTTGTGATTTGTTGATCAAAATTATGACTTAATTAAGGTTGATACACCATGCACACGGATATATCGGAGTCTCTCCTTTTCAATTAATTTCAATTATTTAAAGCCTATCATTCCTAGGAGCAATCTCACGATAAGATCAATTTCTTTTAAATTTAGGAGTAATTATGGACTTCTCTCATTATTCAAACAATGATAGAAGATGCATTAGTTTTCTCTTAAACAATACTTTTTCTGTAACTAAAAGCAGCAAACTATTTTTCTAAAAGTCTAATTTAACTTCAGATTAAGTGGGCTAACGTTTAACGGGGATTAAATTTGACGGAATGTAAATGCAATAAGATGCACAAATCCAATGAATTCTTCTTGATAGCTTAACCTGATGTAAACTTCAACATCGTGGTAGTTAAATGCACTCCAAAATTCAAATTAATCAGATATCATTCCAATCTAGTTTAAACCACACAAACTAATCCAAGAAAAGATATGTTACAGTGTACATGTATGGCCTAATAATAAAGTAGTTAATGTCCGATGCCAAAGATTTCGAATTCGATTCCATCATGATGCGGACATTAAATTTTTATATTTAATTGAAAAAAGAAATATGTTACATGCTATAAAATATGTATGCGCATGACCCGACAATAAATAAACACAATTTAAATAAATTGTTGTAAATATAGATTCTATATTTATCTTGTATATTAAGGATGACCAAAACCATAACCCCAATTTGTATCTCCCTATAAATAGAGACTTTAACCTCATAGTAATACACATTTTATTTATCTCTCTACTTTTTCTCCACTTTATAACACGTTATCGACGATTGTTCTACTCTTGATTGTTGTGGTGATATACTTTTTCTTTGGCAATAAACTGGAATCAGCAAATTGTTTTGTGATATGCGTGGAAACAATACTTTAGATATGTTTATATTACTTCGGTTTGCTTTTGTCAATTATTGCAAATTATTATGGGCAAATTATTTAAGATGTTAATTGATTAAGATTTAAACTGAATCTCGTACGAACTCTATTGTATATGTTAATTTAATAGATTATATATATGTTGAGGGTTTAATGTAATGAAATTATTGAAATTCTCGGGGAAAAAAAACAGTAGTTCTTTTCGCTGAAGCATGTTGATAATCATTATCTTATCCAACATTTTGTGATATGCTTAGATGATAGTTGATTTTGTCATTTTTTATTTTTATTTTAAAATACTATAGGATAATTATTTAAGATATCTAATTTGTTAGATTTGCAAAACAATTATGTTATTTTTGAGTTGTTATTCTTGATATAAAATTATTTGTAATGATTCATGTATGTTTATTTATTTATTCCTTCTCGTTATTGAATTGTTTTATTCAATATCATTATATTTAATTAAATTGTTGCTCCCGAAGTAGCACAATTAATATTCTTGAAGAATATTACATGCTCTTGTAGAGCATTATTTGGGTGATATATGTTTATCCCAGAAGGAAAAACATAATGTTATGTCGTATTGACATTAATATATAATTTTATTTTATTTTTTCTTTGTGCAGAATTGCACAAATGGCAAATATCACCAAACTTGAATCGTTGCACTTGACATATCTGGTAAGAACTACATGTCATGGACTCTTGATGCCGATGTCCATTTGATATCAAGGGGTCTGGGGGAGACGATAAAAGAAGGAAACAAAGCATCCCAGCAGGATTGCGTTAAGGCACTAATTTTCCTTCGTCATCATCTTCATGATGATTTGAAAATTGATTATCTCACCGTCAAAGATCCAAGTGAATTGTGGAAAACCTAAAAGAGAGGTTTGATCATCAAAGGACTGTTATCCTTCCTACACAAAGGTCAATTTTGAATCTCCATCTTTCTTGGAAAGAATTCAAAGAGATATTTATGGACCCATACATCTACCATGTGGACCATTTCGATATTTCATGGTATTGATTGATGCTTCTTCTAGATGGTCTCATGTATGCTTGTTTTCTATTAGAAATATGAAGCTCGCTAGACTACTTCCTCAAATAATAAAATTAAGAGCTCAATTTCATGACAATCCAATCAAGAGGATTCGTTTTGATAATGTTAGTGAATTTACGTCTCAATCATTTAATAATTATTGTATGGCTATTGGGATTGAGATTGAACACTCTGTTGCTCATGTCCATACTCAAAATGGTTTAGCAGTCGTTTATTAAACGTCTTCAATTTATTGCTAGACCACTACTTATGAAGTCAAGACTTCCTACTGCTTGGGTCATGCCACATTACATGCTGCAACATTAGTTCGTATTCGGCCGATAGCCAACCACCAATACTCCCTATGCAAATAGCTCTTGGTCAAGAACCTAATGTTTCTCATCTACGAATATTTGGTTGTCTTGTTCAAGTACCAACACCCCACAACGTATAAAATGGGTCCCCAACGAAGACTTGGGATATATGTTGGATTTGATTCGCCTTGAATTATAAGATATCTTGAACCTTTAACGGAGATTTATTTATCGCAAAATTTGCGATTGTCATTTTGATGAAATGACATTCCCAACACTAGGTGGGACAAACCTACATCTTGAAAAGCATAAGGAAATTTCTTGAATGAAAGAACTTTATCACATTTTGATTCCCAAGTAATCAATGTGAACAAAAGTCGAAAAGATAATTCATTTGCAAAAGTTGCAAACCAACTTCGATGTTTTGTAGATACAAAAAGTGACATTATCTCACATCCTCGCCGCAAATATTCCGACCATAATTAATGTCCTCAAGGACAAATAACAATAACAACAAATGAATCAAAAGTTCATCAAAATGTGGTCGACTAGTTGGTTCCAAAGATGCTATGCCTAGAAAAGAAAGATGCAAGATAGGGACCAAACAATGACGGAAATGATTAATCAATCAAATGAAAGTAATGTAGTTCCTGAAGAAATACAAGTGTCCGAAAATCATGAGATCTCAATTAATTATTTATCTTCTAATAGAATATTGGAGAAATAATATCGTCATGGATGATATATTTGCATTTAATATGGCTCTTGAAGTTGCAAATGAGGATCCCGAACCACAATCGGTTAAAGATCACAAAATAGAGATGATTGACCAAAGTGGAAAGATGTCATACAAATGAATTAAATGCATTAGAACTCGAAAAACTTTTGGACCTATAGTCCTAACACGAAAAGTGTTATCCTGAGGATACAAATGGGTCTTTGTTCGAAAGAGAAATGAGAAAATGAAATGACGAGATATAGAGCAAGACTCGTAGCAAAAGGTTGCTCTCAAAGACCGGGAATTGATTATGAAGAAACATACTCTCCAGTAATAGACGCAATTACTTTTAGATATTTGATTAACCTGACTGTGTCACAAAGGCTTGATACGCGCCTTATAGATGTAGTAACTGCATATCTATATGGTTTACTAGATAGTGACATATATATGAAAATCCCCAAAGGATTTAAAATGCCTGAAGCATGTAAATCAAAGCCCAAAAGCATGTTTTCAATCAAATTACAAAAATCATTGTATGGGTTGAAACAATCTGGACGTATGTGGTATAATAGACTCAGTAAGTATCTGTTAAAAGAAGGATACAAAAATGATGATGTATGCCCCTGTGTTTTCATAAAGAAAACTGAAAATGGATTTGCAATCATAGCAGTTTATGTTGATGACTTGAATTTGATTGGAACTCCCGAAGAGCTCAGTAAAACTGCTAAATACTTGAAAAATGAATTTGAGATGAAAGATTTAGGAAAGATAAAATTTTGTCTAGGTTTGCAAATTGAACATGTCCCTAGAGGTCTATTTGTTCACTAATCTACATACACAGAAAAAGTGTTAAAATGCTTTTAGATGGATAAAACGCATCCATTACCATCACCAATGGTCGTTAGAACACTTGATGTAAATAAAGATCCATTTCGACCTATTCAAGATGGGGAAAAGATTCTTGGTCCTGAAGTACCATACCTTAGTGCAATCGGAGCATTGACTTATCTAGCTAATTGCACTAGACCAGATATAGCTTTTTCTGTAAATCTTCTAGCAAGATATAGCTCTACACATACTTTAAGACATTGGAATGGTGTTAAGCACATCCTACGTTACCTAAAGGGTACCATTGACCTTGGATTACATTATTCAAAAAGTTCTGAGTATTCTCTAGTAGGGTATGCAGATGCAGGTTATTTATCTGATCCACATAAAGCTAAATCACAAACTGGCTATGTTTTCACATATGGAGGAACTGATATATCTTGGAAGTCCGTGAAGCAAACTTTGACTGCAACATCCTCAAATCATTCTGAAATCATTGCAATCCATGAAGCAAGTCGAGAATGTGTATGGTTGAGAAACATGATAAGTTATATCCAGGATCGTGTGGATTGGCTTCACCAAAGGACAATCCAATCGTGTTATATGAAGACAATGCTTGCATCACGCAACTAAATGGAGGATATATCAAAGGTGATAGGACAAAGCATATCTCTCCAAAGTTTTTCTACACACATGATCTTCAAAAGAGTGACGACATCAACATTCAACAGATTCGCTCAAGTGACAATCTGGCGGACTTATTCACAAAGGCGTTGCCAACATCAACATTCAGAAAACTGGTACACAAGATAGGCATGCGTAGACTCAAAGATCTGCAATGATAAAAATACAGGGGGAGCGGCTGTACTCTTTTTCCTTCGACCAAATTTTTTTCCCATTGAGTTTTTATTTGGCAAGGTTTTAATGAGGCAGTATTTTTCTTCCTTTTTATGTTTGGTCATTCAGGGGGAAGTGTTGTAAATATAGATTTTATATTTATCTTGTATATTAAGGATGACCAAAACCCTAACCCTAATTTGTATCTCCCTATAAATAGAGGCTTTAACCTCATAGTAATACACATTTTATTTATCTCTATACTTTGTTCTCTCTACTTTCTCTCCACTTTATAACATAAACATAATTTAAAAAAGAAGGCTCGTCTAAAATTAACAAGCCGAATAACTCACGGCCTTTTGTTTTCCAGCCAAACTAAACATATCAGCACTTCAAGGGTCCGTCCATCCGTTTCCAAACACCTGAAATCCCTCCCAGCCCCATAACAACTTTTCTTATATATGCACAACCACCTAGAAGAATTCATCATGCCTCACAATCCACTATTTCTATCACCTAAAAAAAATTTATAGGAAATTTTAGTAAAACGATGGCATCCAGAATAGGAATCCTCATAGTAGCATTCCTTTCCTATGCAATGCTGGCATCCGGATTCTTCCTTGATATCCCCGGGCTTTTAGGCCCGGCCATGGCTTCAGGCATCCTCCTGCAAATGATCATCCAGTTTTTGAAGATCCTGAGCAGCACGATTTCAGGCATCCTCCTGCAGATGATCGAGTTTTCCAAGTACCAGAGCACCAGAGGGACCATTCAAGGGGAGGCGATTCTGTTGATTCATTAGAGCCAGGTGCCAACGAGCAATCGTTGCAACAGGGTCAACCTGAAAAAGGGCTTGTAGATCCCGTTTTCTCTGTGCAGGATCCCAACTCCAAACCTGTGCAAGAGCCAGACCCCGAACCTGTGCAAGAACCCGACCCCGAACCTGTGCAAGAACCCGACCCCAAACCCGTGCAAGAGCCTGAGGATAAGCCCGTGCAAGAGCCCGACAACAAGCCCATGCAAGGGCCTGGGAAAGGCGGGCTACGAGAAATGTTCTACGAGCAGAGCTGTCCCCAGGCTGAGAAGATTGTGAATGAGACCATTCACAAACACTTTCGCAAGGATCCAACGTATGCTGCTGGCTTTGTTCGCTTGTTTTTCCATGACTGTTACGTCACGGTGAGATATCTTCTATTTCAATCGTTTTTTAGAGTCTTGGGTTTCTTTTTTGTTTTGATTTACAAATTTTTTTATATGAGGGTAACCAGAATCAACCACATACTGAAATTTCTTAAATATTTTTATGTTGTATGTCGTGTTCACTAACTAACGGTAGCATGCAGGGCTGTGATGCTTCAATCCTCCTCGACACGACACCCGAGGGCGTGGAGGTGGAAAAGAAGGCACGTCTGGCGGGCCGCTCGTGCGGGATACGAGGTAGTCGACGACATCAAGACCGAGCTCGAGAAGGCATGCCCCGAGGTGGTCTCTTGTGCGGACATCCTCGCATTCGCCACCCGCGACTCCCTCGTCTACTCGGGCGTGCCCACCTACGCCGTCGCGGGCGGGCGCCGCGACGCACGTGCCTCCCTCGCCACGAACGTCGAGGACAACCTCCCACTCCCAGACGCCACAGCGGAGGACAACATCCGCCTCTTCCAGAAGAAGGGGATGACGCTGGAGGAGCTCGTCCTCCTCGTCGGGGCACACTCCATCGGCAGCGCCCACTGCAGCGTCGTTGCCGGGAGGTTCCGCAACAAGGAGAAGGAGAAGGACATCGACAGAGGGTACTGGCTCAAGATGCAGACGATGACGGTCTGCCAGAGCGAGAGCCAGGACGTGCCGTTCGATCCTACCGCACCACAAAATGGACTCGCGCTTCTACAAGGAACTGCTCACGAACAAGGCGCTGGTCGAGTCTGATCACAATCTGGCGAGAGATCCTCGGGAACAACTTGATGAAGAAGCTCGTCGATGACCAGGCTGGGTGGCTCGCCAAGTTCACCAACGCGATGAAGAAGTTGGGGAGACGGAGGTGCTCGTGGGGATCAAGGAGAGATCAGGAAGCAGTGCAGGGCTGTAAACTAGAAAAATGGATTGGTTTGCATCTTTTTTTCTGAGTAGGATTCCAGACATTCTCTCCTCTTTAGTGTAATTTATTCAAGATCAATGAAAATGCTAAAGATACAAGAGTTTATGTTGAGTAAAGATTGACAGCATGATGAAATTATATTCATTACAAGCTAGAGTGTATTTGCGTTAGCTTCGAAAATTCAACTTACAGCACCACGTCGTCTCCTAATTGGCTGATGACATTCTCTACCATAGCCAGTAGCTCTGAAATTTTCAAAGAAAATGAAGCACACTGTTAGTGATCAAATCAATTAGAATATAAGAGAACTATTTGTTTACCTGTGAAAGGAGTTCCTTCCAGATATTGCTGCATGGAATTGAATGAACTAAAATTAGTGAACAAAGACGGAAAAGGAGAATTTTGCGTCTGAATCAAGGCTTTATCACAAATTGGGTTCTTAGATCTCCAGATCCTGTCTTTGTTACAGCACCCAGATAATCAGAGAATGCATCTAACTGAATGGCAGATGAGGGCAAATGAGCTTCAGAAACTGCATGGCGGCAGCTATTGATCAATTGCGTGAAACCTGGAGGAATAACGTGCTCCGTCTTTGCAGCTTCAATTAGCTTTGAATCTTGAATTGCTTCAAAAGCACAGCTTGGAAGCATCAGTTGGATACTATCACTTGGAGAAAAAGGGCTCCATCTTTGCGGCTTCTTCCACTGATTGTGTGTGCTGCAGCTCACCATCGCTTCTGTAAATATATCAACATATTGTCAAATTTAATTTTCATCAATGGGTACAAATTTACTCTCTATTTACAGAAAACATTGAAAAAGGTAGCAAAAGGATGTATACTACTTACTTGGATATGGTAAACATGAGAAGGGATGGCCTCAGATTGAGATGAAATTTCAGAGTTCAATTCAGGGCATTGAAGCAGTGGAGGACTTCCATTTCCCAAGATTTCCTGGATGGATATTATAGAAAAAGAAAAAGAATACTCTCCTTTCTTTGATGCAACAGAAATGTGTCAAACACGTTTTGATTGTAAGATCATGGTAAGTAAGCACCTTAACAAAATTCATGAATTTTTCTGTTTCATAGACAGCTGAAAACCGCAAGGCAAATCCTGCGTCTGCAAAGAAGCGTAAACTTCATTTAATGATAACTAAAGGCACTCATATAAAAAGAAGCTGCAGTCAGGTTTGTCATGGACAATAAATTTAACTGGCACCAACTAGAATCTTATATGAATAGTTCAACTGCATATATACATGCTCATCTCAGATAAACAAAGGCACTGAGTTAGTTATGCTAAATATTGCATAGTCCCAAGCTAGTCTTCTCCATGAGAATCCTACACATAATAATATTCTCTTTGGGATAATTATGGTGTTACATCTGTACCATGATCTTATAATGGAAGCATATTCTTTAGAATTATCACCCTTAGCATGTTCGCCTCCGATCTTAAAGACTTGCTTTCTCTTCCTGTGTGACTTGGTGAAAAAATAACTTCATTCAAACAAGAAAATAACACTAAGTAATGAGATTAACAAATGTTTCCGCTGCTTGCCTCGCCAACACCATCTTTATAACTCAGAAAAACAGCTCCGCTTCCCCTCGCTGGAAACCCCGACATACATGATATTGAAGGCCATGAGAAATGCATCTTCGAGATGTAATGCACCTCCTATAAAATCGATATTAAGAACGTATGATATACACACAGAAGTAAGGAAACTGAACTGGAACAGATTAAACGGCTAATTCTCAAACAGAAGCAATGCTTCATCGCATCTATTTCATCAGATACATTATAATTTCCCATCAGTTTACCATAGACATTAACAAAGAGTAGCAAGGATTTCTCTACTCAACAACGAAAAATTTACTTTCACAACATGACAACCCGCTACGTCTGCCAACATATACGACTACTTTATATAGAAAATGTTCGATTAAACTGACTAGAGCATGACTCAACGAACAGAGATAAACGGGAACCAGATCGAGCTGATTCGAGCGCAAGAATCAACATCCAGTAGTAGAAGTAAAGAGATCTACAAAATCGATGAATTTTTACTAGAAACTAAACACAATGAGCTGATTTTCAAGCTTACAAGGGTTTTCGATCGGAGAGAGAGGACCAGAACCGTATCATCCGTTACGGAGGAGGTTGTCTCGTAGATGATCTTGACGGGGCGGCGGGGTCGAGGAAGTCCAGGCGCCGCGGAGGCGGTTCTTCGGGACCGGCACCGGCACCGGAGAAAGATGAGTGCTCCTAAAAGCGGACGATCTGCAGTTGACGAAACGCGAGTATTCGACCTGCCACTCGTCGCATGCATGGTTTGCACGCTCCTTGTTCGTGGTGGTTATGGCCAACGCTAATCCCGCCATTTAAGATTTTTTGGAGCTGGAATTCTTACATTTCTGCATTTGTGTGGGCAAGAAGAAACCGAAATTAAAAGGGGGAGGTATTTATATATAGTCGCGTTTTGCTGTGGAGAGGACATATTATATTTAAAATATAAACCTTTATTTTTTCTTTTTAGCAAATAAAACATAAGCTGATGAATGCATAAAAGAAATTTTGAATTTAGGTTCTACAAGATCAAAATGTAAATATCCGAAATTTCAAATAGCAAAAATAATTACACGAGCTGTGCAGTCTAGTTTTACACATGTTATTTAAAATGAGTATATAAATACACAAATTTATATATATTATAGCAATTTTACCATAATTTTTGTTTTTCTCCAAATAACAAACGTGACAAGCCGGAATATTGATGTTGAAAAATCGGACATTTAAAAAAACAATGCCAAACATACATCTTAAAATGTTATCGTTTTTATTTGGATCGTATACAATTAAAAATTAGAACTATTGAAATAGTTGAAAAAATGTTAATTGAAACATATTGCATTCGAATATGTGATGCTAGTTTTGAATGCATTATATCGCAATTGACTATCTCTTTAACTTTTTAAGATGTAAGATGACGTAAAACGACGACGTTTTAAGATTATATGTATGATATCATTTTTTTAAATCTCATTCGCTCACATCCACATTTCGACTTGACATGTCTATTTCAATTTAGGCAAAATAGAAACCATGTTAAAATTACTACAACATGTATTTATATATTCTTTTAAAATTAGTGTAGAACCAAAATATGTAAGTATTGTTTATTACCAATAATACATATGGGTGGTCTCCTGCACGCCTTGAGTGCACGTGGGATCACCCTAATTTTAATTAATTAATATAAAATTTATTTATTTATTTATTTAGTTAGTTGATTAACTATTATTATTAACTTAATTTATTTAAATTAATTAATTTTAAATAATATTTAATAATTTTTTATCAAAATTAATAAATTATAATTAAAAATAATAAATCATAATTCATCATCTCTAATTAGATTTAATAAATCCTAATTAGAGTTAATAAATCAATTAATAAATTCTAATTGTAAATTAATAACTCTAATTTTGAATTAATAATATCTAATTGAAATTATTAAAATAATTTAGAACTAGCAAATCATAATTTTGAATTAATAAACCATAACGTGAATTAAAATTCTAAATTTGAATTAATAAACTCTAATTGTGAATTAATAAACCCTAATTTTGAAATAATAAAACTAATTATGAATTAATAAATCTTAATTGTGACTTAATAAATCATAATTATGAATTAATAAATTCTAATTTACAATTAATAAATCCAATTATTCTTACTTACTATAATTAATATATAATTATTTTAACAAAAATATGGGTGAGCCATGGTGAGGCTACCTCACCCAAGTCTTTGTCTAATCGGAGTGGCCTCTCATGTGCGTGCACGCACAATGAGACTCTCCCTAATTAATTAATTAATTCTAATTAAAATAAATTAGTTTAATAAATTTTAATTGTAAATTAATAAACTCTAATTGTGAATTAATAAACCCTAATCGTGAATGAATAAATCCTAATTTTGAATTAATAAACTCTAATTGTGAATTAATAAACCTAATTTTGAATTAATAAATCCTATTTGGAACCCTGATTTTGAATAATAAACCCTAATTTTGAATTAATAAACCCTAATTGGAAATAATAAACCCTAATTATGAATTAATAAACCTTAATTGTGAATTAATCAACCTTAATTATTAATTAATAAACAATAATTATGAATTAATAAATTCTAATTTTAAATTAAAAATTAATAAATTTAATTATAAATTAACAAAATCTAATTATCCTTACTCAATATAATTAATATATAATTATTTCAACAAAAAAATAAGGGTGAGTCACTACAAAAATACAGGCGAATAGCGACGGAAAATTCCGTCGCAGAGCATGCCGGATCCGTCGTTAAAATCGTTTAGCGACAGATCAACGACAGACTGATGCCTTCGTTGAATCGCTGGTTGTGAAACCCCTAACGACGGATTTTTGTCCGTCGTTAACTTTCTACGACGGAAAGTTCAGTCGCTAATCGATGACCTTTTGAACGGTCGTCTGATTTATTACGATCGAGTAGCTACGGATATGTCCGTCGCTAGTTAACGACGGATGCTATCTGTCGTTAGATTCTGTTTTTCTGTTATTTCATGTCACCAATATTCCGTCGCCATTCCGTCGCTAAATGTGCAGAAACTGGACAACTTATTTTTGTATTTTGGACAGCTGTTTACAACAAACAACAAACCTGTTTTCAAACATACCAATTACAAACAAACACAATCCAAACAAAACAATTCCAAACGGTACAATATCAAACAAACAAACCAATTCCAAATGATAAACATTATCATTCTAAATCATAAACACAATCCAAACAAAACAATTCTAAACGGTACAATATCAAACAAAAAAATAATTCTAAATCATACGATAAGTTTTGCAAATAAAATGTATTTGTCTTTTCATCATACAAACCAAAATATCACGAGGGTGGGAAACGCGGGAGCTGCCATGAAGCGCCCAAGGTCTCATATTGGCGCAAGAATCGAGCCTCGAAACTCGCTTGAACGTCATCTCGCACTTTCACCACCAGACTGCATTACGCCTCAGATGCCTCGTCTTCTTCCGCCGCCTAGCAATCTGCCTCAGATTGCTCGGCCGACCAGATTCGCCTCCATCTCCAATAGCTTTTGATGATAAGCTATGGCATCAGCAGGTTGGACATTCTCTACCGAATGAGACGACACTTCGCTTTGCATGTATGTCCGTGATAGAGAACCAGCTCCAAACATCCTATTCTTTTTCTTTGAGGAGCTCCCAAGGACATTTTTTAGAATTTGAGTTCTATCAACTGTTGGTGCCGCCTCATCACTGCCCCCAGATTAGGTCACGGTGAGACGAAACTCACTCAAGTTTTTGTCAAACATGAAATGATTTGTGATGATAATATGATTAGTAATTCAGATCGAATAGATGAAATTTCCACTGGTCACTGCAAAATAACAAAAGTTGTGTGAACCTAGTCTTGTTAGTAACTTATTATACATCCAAAAGCAGTTAAAGGAGAGCTCAAAGGTGAAGAGGAAGTATCAAAGCATGTGTCGGGCATTTTTGCGGAATGACAATCCGAGCAAATGCCTTCCATGAGCCAACTCAATGGAGTGATGGTGAAAGGACTGTGATGACCTATTATTGGCCACACCTAGTATCGTTTACCTATAGTATAATATTTTAGGCGATCCCGAGCGATCGATTATGGGAGTAAGTAGCTCAATCGACCCTCGTTTTGTTGGTAATAGATCGCCGAGACGAGACCGGTAGGTGCCCTCGTGGAAATTCGGTGGTGTTCATTTGGGGTATGAGGAAGTTCGTGGTGTTTTGAAAATGTTCTTCCACTAAGTTCAAGACAAGAAAACAAATAGATGCGAGTGAGTCGCTGCTTGCGGCACTCTTGATAGGCCATTGCATGAACAGCGAAACAGATCGTGAGCTAAAAGCATACTGCCTTGCATTTGATAATGATGAACATGGTAATTTTTCCTTCTTTTTTCGTCTCACAGAGATTTTAAACTTTTAATTTACTTGTTACTAGAATTTACTGGTGTCCTCATTCGTGTCCAGTAGCAAGGTTGATGTAAGATATTTGACCCATTACGGTGAACCTTATGACAAGATACGCGATCTTTTGAGTACACATTTTGTCACGCAATTAGATCCTGTTATGGTTAATCTTGCTCGATTCATGGTGTGGATTGGATGCCGCCTAAGGTCATAATCCTGTTTTCTTTGCCATTACAACATGATCTCCTCCGTCTTTGATAAATCAAGCATCAATATCGATAATATCATGATTCGGTGTCAGGTTTAGGAAAAGCTGGTTGATACACCACAGTATTAGTAGTAAGGTCTCAAGCGGAAGAGAAGTTAAAAGTATACTAACTTTTTTGTATATTTCTGAAAGATTACGGGCTAAATTAGATATATGAGCTTTAGTTAATTAATGGTTGGACTATTAATTAATTAAACTAGACTAAAGAATAAAAGCTCATATAAGCTAGGGCTTTAATGGGCTGCTCTATTCAATATAAATAGAGATATTTATTCATTAGGTCAATAACATAGAAACATAATCTTAGAGAACTACCGCTAATTCATTCAGAGATTTCTTGGCTTTCTCTGCTTGAACTTTGTGCCGAGGAATTGTTCCTGTATCGGATTTGCATACACGTGGATACCATAGTTGTGGAGACAACCGTGCATGATTCATTGGAAGCATTGCAAATCGTAAGTTCTCTATCTAACGTGTTCATAGGGCTCATCGCATGCTTAATTGTATATATAGATCTGTTTCTTGACTGTACATTCCGTTGCGTATCATTAGATGATTTCAAGAATAACCAACAGTGGTATCAGAGCCCGGGGCTCGATTTATAATTAATTCGTGTTCTAATTAAATGTGGATTTCTCAAAATTTTGAATTTTGAATTCTTTTCGATTCTGTTCGTTTGTTTTTCTTTTTTTATATTTATTAAATCTGTTTTTTTTAAAAGGAAAAAAAAAACGAAAAAGAAAAGGAATATTAGAAATTGAAAACTGGAAATCTTTTTTTTTTTAAATTGGAATTACCGGCGACCGTTTCTTCACCACCGACTTCCCTTTTCCTTGTCGACGTCGGGTTGCGTTTCACGGACGGCGGTCGACGACGCGACGCTAAGCGCTCGCGCTCGTCGCCGTAGTCGAACCTTGCAGCTTTTGAAAATGCCACCGCGGTGGTGACGTTGAAGCATCTTCTCACCGTCGCGACGGGCGGAGGAGGAAGAAAGGCTTCCGCGGTGGCTGCGGAACGCCGGGAATCACGGCGTTGGTGGAGTCGTCGACGGCTTGGAGTCGCCGACGATGGCATTTACTGCACCTGCATTCTTTTAGATAATCAAAGATCCCTCGCCCCTACCCCATGAATCAAGGTAGGCGAAGAACGAGCCGATCCCACTTCCAAGAAGGAAAAAGGAGTTGCGGCGCTTGATCGGACGATCCATTTATCCGCGCTTCATTTCCAACTTGCGGTAGCACTCCTAAAACCTTAACCGGCTGGACCTCATGCTACCGGGTTGCTGCGTCGTGTTGGGCTTCGGCGTACGTTGGGCATCGCACTGCTGGGCGGGCGACGTCCGTGGGTCGGGAGCTGGGCTGGGGGATTTTTCGCACGCGCTGGGCCGTGCGATGACGCTGGGCTTCCGCGTGCCTCTGGGCCGTGGGCGCGTGTGGGCCGTGTTCATTTTCGCGGCTGGGCCACGAGTCTGGGCGTGTTTTGGGCCGCGGTTGACGGGCTTTTGGTCATTTTTGGCGACCAAATGGGTCGTTTAAAAAATGTTTTTAATTTAGAATTAATAAAATTTAATTTCCAATTACACAAAATAATTTATTAATTGAATTAATAAGTTTTGTTTAATAATATACCGAGTTTGACAGGTTGTTCATAAGAAGACGTTGAGAACGCTATGTCGGCCAGACATCATGTTAACCTCTATGAGTTTGGAACTACAGAGGCAACATGAATGCATGCTACCCTATGAGATGATTCAAGACTCAAGAGTTTTTTGCCTCATAGCACAAACCTCGAGTATGAGATACTCCGGATCTCTTCAGTGCACGCCTCATGATGAGCAAGGTCTCGAACATGTATTGAAGATGATCGATTGATTGAGAGGTCAAGGCCGATTGGAACGACTCGCCACCAATGTCTCAACCAACCTGGTCTTGCAATCTCTACCTTGTTCATTTGTGAATTTCATTGTGAATTTCAATATGAACAACACAATGGTGGGACTGACTGATCTTCATAACATGCTGAAGACTTATGAGTCCTCTACTTCGAATGACAAGTCTGTACTCATGGTGAGTTTTTCTGCTCAATCTTCCAAAGGGAAGAAAAAGCAAAAGAAAAGCAAGAAGAAGGCATCAGATGTCTTGAAGCCTAAGAAGAGTGAAGGGGCTCAGAAGAAGAAGCCGACATTGGCAAATGATGAGTGCCTATTTTGTCATGAGAAGGGGCACTGGAAGAGAGACTGCCCAAAATTCAAGGCACAATGTGCAATGGGTGGTAGCTCAGGTATGTTTGTCATTGAGATAAATATGTCTATAAATAATTCATATTCTTGGGTATTAGATACCAGCTGTGGCTCACACATTTGTAATAATGTGCAAGGGCTAAGTGACAACAGGAAAGTGAATCCTAGGGAGGTCGACCTGCGTGTGGGAAATAGAGCAAGAGTTGCTGCTGAACGCGTGGGGACTTATAGATTAGATCTTCCTTCGGGATATAGACTAGATTTACATGACTGTTATTTCATTCCTGCTATTTCAAAGAATATTATTTCCATTCTTATGTTAGACATTGAATGGTTTTTCTTCCATTTTGGAAACAGTAGATGCTTGTTTTCTCTTAATGGAGTGTTTTATGGAAATGTCTTTCTTTCGAATGGTTTATTTATGTTTGAATGTGAACGCGATATTCTCAATGTGCAAAACAAACGACCTAAGCTAAGTAATACGAATAATGGTACTTATCTTTGACATTGTAGACTTGGTCATATCAATGAGAAAAGGATAGCAAGATTGAGAAAATTAGATTATCTCACACCATTTGATTTTGAATAATATGGTGCTTGTGAATCATGTCTCAAAGGGAAAATGACTAAGAAACCATTTTCTTGGAAACGTTAAGTGCCAAAGAATTGCTAGAGTTGATCCACTCAGATGTGTGTGGACCGTTTCCAACTCAAGCAAAAGATGGATATTCGTACTTCATAACTTTTACTGATGATTTTTCAATGTTTGGGTACGTGTATCTGATGAAACACAAATCTGAGGCCCTTGATAAATTTAAGGAGTTTAAGTTAGAATTCGAGAAACAACTTGGTAAATGTATCAAGAATCTTCGATCAGATCGAGGAGGGGAATACTTAAGCCGAGAATTTCTTGTTTGAAATCACATGGAATCCAGTTAGACTGGACACCTCCGGGAACACCACAACTGAATGGTGTATCCGAGAGAAGAAATCAAATCTTATTAGACATGGTTCGATCCATGATGAGTTTCGCTAGTCTCCATTTATTCCTTTGGGGCCATGCCTTACTTACCGCTGCTCATATTTTGAATAGAGTTCATTCTAAATCAGTCGAGAAAACACCATATGAGATATGGTATGGGAAAAGAGCAAATCTTAACTATTTGCGGACCTGGGGTTGTCTTGCTTTTGTTAAGAAAATGTTGACTGATAAGTTAGAATTCAAAAATGAGAAATGTTATCTTGTGGGATATCCTAAGGAAACTAGATGATATGAATTCTACTCACCTGGAGATCACAAGGTGATCATTTCTAGGAATGTGACGTTTCTTGAAGACTCCTATGTTTCCAAGGAACAAGGTCACAACGAGGTAGATCTTGAAGAAATTCGAGAACCACAAAAAAACACAGAGGACGAAAGATTGTTCAATGGTGTGAACAAGAATTCAGTGGGAGTATTTGACGATCTATTGGGAGGGGAAATGACTATTAGAAGGCCACCTCAAGACAATGAGACTCATCAAATACAAGATGACGCAATAGTTGTGTCACCTCCACCTCAAGAAATTCATGAGGAAATTCTTGAGAATCTCCAAAATGTTGATCAAGTCAACACGGATGAGCCTATTCACGTTCAAAATGAACAGCATGAACCTACGCAAACAACCCGACTCAATAGGCCACAGAGGACTCGTCGTGCATTCCAAAGACTGAATCTAATGGTTGAGAACTAAGATGATGAAGTCGAGTCGGATGACGATGAACCTAAGACCTATACTAAAGCGGTGTCTGGCACCGATTCAAAGATGTGGCTCGAAGCCTTAATATCTGAAATGGACTCGATGTATTTCAATCTAGTCCGGGAACTAGTTGATGACTTACCGATGGGCTTACCCCATAGTCGTAAATGGATCTTCAAAAGAAGAGATGCGGATGGTAAGATACGAACCTCTGAGGCTAGGTTGGTGGCAAGGGTTATAGTCAACGTGAAGGCATCGACTATGACGAGATCTTTTCACCGCTTGCAAAGATCAAGTCTATTAGATCTTACTTGTCATAGCTGCATACTACAATTTTGATATTTGGCAAATGAATGTCAAAACCATGTTTCTCAATGGAGAATTAGAAGGTGATGTCTACATGACACAGCCTGAAGGTTTTGTATTCAAAGAAAGGCTTAATGCAGTATGTAGGCTAAAGAAGTCCATTTATGGACTTAAGCAAGCATCGAGGTGTTGGAATATATGCTTTGACAGAGCTATCAAATTGTTTGACTTTGTTAGAAGCAAAGAGGACCAATGCGTTTATAGTAAGCGCGAGAATGGAAACGTTGTCTACCTGGTCATATATGTCGATGATATTCTGATTATGGGGAGTGACCGATCCATGATGCAATCCGTGAAAGACTGGCTGTCTAAATCTTTTATGATGAAGGATCTCGGTGAGGCCTCCTACATCCTTGGGATCAAAATCTATCGGGATAGACCTAATAGATTGTTGGGGCTATCACAATCCACTTACATGTACAAATTGCTACGGTGTTTCTCAATGAAAAATTCTAAGAAATGATTTCTTCCAATGGGACATGGCATCAAGTTGTCTAAGAAGGATTGTCCTTCTAATGACAAGGAAATTGCTTGCATGAAAATGATCTCATATGCTTCAGCAATAGGATCAATCATGTATGTCATTATATGCACTAGACCAGATGTGGCCTATGCGCTTAGCACGACGGGCGATTTCAAAAAATCCCATGAGGAGCATTGAAAACTGTAAGACTATTCTTGAGTACCTTAGAAGGACTAAAGAATACTTCTTAGTCTATGGTGGACAGCAGAGCTATCGGTGATCGAGTACATTGATGTTAGCTTTCAAATGCACCATGACGACTATAAGTCTCGATCGATATGTTTTCATCCTCAATGGTGGAGCAAAGTGAGTTGAATAGTTCCAAACACACTACTACCGCCGACTCCACCACCAAGTCGAGTATATTGTCGCATCCGAAGTCGCTAAAGAGGCGGTTTCTATTGGGTTTGTGAGAGAATGGATGTTGTTCCAAGTGCGAGCGATCCATACCATTGTTTCATGACAATCTTGCGCGGTCGCATGCAAAGGAACCAAGAGCCACAAATAGAAACAAGCATGTTCCAAGACTATATCATCGATTAGAGAAATAATATAAATGAGGCATGTAAAATTAGAAAGAGTACTCAATGACGATAACTTAGATGATCCTTTTACCAAGCCGTTGTGTATAGAAAACACAAGAAACACTTTGAGAGCTCGAGTGTTGACATATGGGAAATTGGCTTTGATTCGGTGGGAGTTTACAATTGTATGTTTTAGAAACTCATTTTGTTGAGACATACTTATTTTGATCACAATTGAAGATAATGTTTTATCTATGTGTTTTGTGCATTTAATAGAATAATTATTTTGTGTTTGTCGTTATTCTCTTATTTGCTCCTTGAATTATCATCGCTCATTTTTTTGTGAGACATCAATGATATAGTATAATTCTAAAATAGCCTAGCCAATGATCATCAAGAATGGGATATTGATGATATGTCATAGGTTAGCATGTGGTCTGCATCACATTCTTAGAGAATGTAGTGGTTCTCACAACTACGAGATATTTGATATCCATGATGGACACATGAATACTTTAGAGAGTATTGGTACACCCTGCTATTAAATTGTTTGTTATATGTCTACGATTTCTTAGTATGTGGAGTATGTAATAGTCCTTAAACTTGAGGTCATTATACATTTTGTTTGTTGAGTGCTGTACTTTGACCAAGGCAACGCTTGCAAGTGGCAAGACATGGCTTGGATTGGGTGCATCATGAGACAAATGAAAATGGTAGTTGAGCCAAGAATGAGATTCATTCCTCGATTGGAATTTCGAGTGAGCACTTATTTCCTCTATATTATTCGACCATAAAGTCATAGGCTAATGCAAGAGATATATTCAATTAAAGTAATTGAATATGATCATATGAGTCTTATAATAAAGATGAGAAAATGATTAAGCTATCGATGTATACATAGCAAAATCTTAGGTCGAATCGAGTGTGTCATGAATGAAAGGATATTATATAAACTTCATGTAAAGGTTTGTTTATCGCTTTCACGTAAACGTCTGTCATATATCGAGTTCGCTGCACAATGTAGTCCAGAGTTTTGTGCAGACTTTGATTAGATCATCGTCGGTAATGGGGGCCTATTGGGTCACACTATCAAGTGTATTGTTAATCTGCTCAAGGATATATGCATAGTGCAAGGTAAGCTATCTAATATTAGTCCAAGTGGAAGATTGAAAGACTATGGGCTAAATTAGATATATGGGCTTTAGTTAATTAATGGTTGGACTATTAATTAGTTAAAGCAGACTAAAGAATAAAAGCTCATATAAGCTAGGGCTTTAATGGGCTGCTCTATTTAATATAAATAGAGATATTTATTCATTAGGTCAATAACACGTAAACATAATCTTAGAGAACTACCGTTAATTCATTCGAGATTTCTTGCTTTATCTGCTTGAACTTTGTGCCGAGGAATTGTTCCCGCATCGGATTTACATACACGTGGATACCATAGTTGTGGAGACAACCGCAGTGATTCATTGGAAGCATTGCAAATCGTAAGTTCTCTATCTAACGTGTTCATAGGGCTCATGCTTAATCAGTATATATAGATCTGCTTTCGACCGCATTCATTGCGTATCATTAGATGATGTCAAGAATAACCAACAATTTCTTCGAATGAGAACTTTACACGAGTGATGCATCTGTTATTTTGAAACTCAATTTTCCAGGGAGGCCTTACGGAAGAGCAAATGCTAAAGTTCATGGGTGCAAACACGCACTTAAAATTCTTTGCATGCAAAAGAGCTACTAGAGGTCTCTCCAATGATTTTTGTGATTGAGCAAGTACATGCTTGAGGACATAATTCCAATTTGATGGCTCGTCATTTTTTTTTTTGATGTAGGATGAAGATTTTGGTTTTGCTTACATAAGTCAACGAAGCCCAACCATCTCTCATCGGCAATCTCGTAATCATACCTGAAGCATGCTATCGTGATAATTTTTATTGTGCTATACATTACATATTTGATTATTTTGGACATGAGCATGATAACTCCTTTTAACAGATACCTGTTGATTGAGTTGAGAGAACATATAAAGAAAAGCCCACCATTGTCAACAACTAAGAAAGTTCAAGAACATGCGTAAGCCCTTGTGCTACCGATAGATACGACCCAACTACTAGCCCCAAACATCGTGCCCAATATAAATAGGCCCGACATTAAGCTCGGCCTATGTGAGTTCGCCCAAGAAGACTCCTCGACCAACTACAACTCTAATCGTAATTGGAGACGAGAAGATTCGGATGCATATCTAAAATAATCCTTATGGGAGAAGACTTTGACAGAGTCTAACTCTATTTGTATTAGAGTCCAACTCAATTTGAATTAGAGTCAAACTCAATATGATGGTATATAAATATATGCTAAAATAGAAGAGAGGGGACACTTAGATCGATCACTGATCATCTACACTTTTGTAATCGCTTACACTCTCAATACACATATACTCTCTCGCTCGTGGACGAGATCTATTTCAATAGATCGAACCACGAAAGACCTCTTGTGTTCTTTATTGTTTTCACAATCTCACACCCAAGATTTATCATTGGCGCCCGTCTGTGGGAAACATCTACAAAAGCTTCGCTTTCACGCAAAATCAATGGCAAGGACTCGTGCAAATACTAGCGCCACGGTGGTGCCGGGCAACGGACGGATCAAGACCCCAACCAGTCGTGACACGTCACGGGAAAAGAACTTGCCGTTGCCAATAACAACACGACGCCTGAGGGTTACATAGAAGATCTACCTATACACCCTCATAGGATCGTCTCCCTACCGAAGAGGAAGAAGCCGACCTCAACGCCGGTGAACAAGCGACCCATCAATCTCATGAGGTCCTCGGCAGCCGATCCGATTCCTCAATGCCCATACGGGCCAATTTCAAATCTTTCGAGCCAAAGGACGAATGGAGAGGAATTTCAAGAACCATGAATAGAACGCCAGATTGGCAATCACGGGCGCCAAGTCGCTCACCTCTCCACAATAGCCGAGGACGTTCACCTCGGCGAGATAGCCGAGAACGATCACCTCGGCATGATGTCCAAGTCGATCACCTCAAAGAAGCGCCCATAACCATTCACCCCGGCGTCACCCGTGAGGTCGGTCACCTTAACCCCGGCGTCACCCGCGAGGTCGGTCACCTTCACCCCGACGTCACCCGCGAAGTCGGTCACCTCGGCACACCATCAAGTCACTGTCTGTATACACGACCGCTGCGGTGAACGGGACCAAGAGAAGAAAGACGAGTCGATCCTCATCGAGAGACGATAGACGCCGCTATCGGTCTCCCACCTCCCGGGAGGATGACAACGAACTCCCAGGATTCGACCGACATGGACGGATCACTTCTCCTTTTTCCAGAGAGATCCTGGATACACCCCTGCCGCAGCGATATCTCACACCCAAGATTTATCATGCGCATTGATTTACATATCTATTTGTGCTAAAGTCGTAAGGAGGTAGTAGCTTTTAATTCCACTGTTGAAATGCGAGCATCAATACTTTCTTCTCGCCTCCCATCGGTTTATTCCTATTAATATTTATTTGTGCGGTTACCTTTTAGGCTAAGGGTAAGGAAGTTATTGTTGTCGGATTTTACCACGAAGGTTATGAGGAGCCACTTACGATGCTAATGAGAAGAAGAGGATCCACTCGTGCTTGGTTGTGAAGGTACTAAGTCGTCGAGGCACTAAAGGTGGTGCTTGGTATGATGGAATGGAGGAGGAATGGAATGGTGATTCCTACCTCCATTCCGTTCCTTTGCTTGGTATGATCTTTTCTTAGGAATAACCATTCCTACTAGATTAGGCATAGCCATTCCTTCCTCAACCCATGGTAATAGACTTCATTCCATTCCTACTACCTCCATTCCATTCCCCCCTTATTTAATTAGATCATACTAATAACCTCCTAAGAGTTTTATCTTGAATTCGTATCTTCTATTTCCTTGTTTGATGGGATTATTAGTAACTTTGTTTATTGTTGAGTAAGAATTCAGGGGGAAGAAGGTGCTCTTTCAATGACTACCAGATTGAGATCAGCAAGTGCATCAAAGGGACTGTCAGTTAACTACTGTTCTGGTTTCCGCCACTCAATGCGACATCTAATTCAGGCGATGGTGCATATCTATTGCCATCCTAGTTTCTAGATGTTGCAGTTTCTTCAGTTAGGCAATTTCATGCTATTATGAAAATATATGGTCACAAAAATATTTTTTTTAATAAATTGAATATTAATGAAATGAAAGAAGAGGAGATTATTAGCTTGATCGGGCTTTGAGACTGTTGTTCTCTTACATAAGTTGCAGACGTACATGCTAATATAGCAGCTAAGTTTTAGTTAATCAATACACTATTTTTGTTTTAATATAGGAGTATCACGCGAGAGTTTCAACATCGTTGTGAATGCCCAGAACTGTGGCTTTGAACCGTCTGATACTCCAAGAACTGATCGATCTATAATTCCATTCTCTCTCTCTCGCTCTCCATTGGAGTTATGCTCAATGAATCTGCTACTCAATTACTGCATGTCACAAGGAACATAGAATTGGGATTAGCAGCTCTGCACGGTGAGAAGGGTCCAGCGTATGACCGGATTGTTTTAAATGCCGGGATGGTTGATCATTTGCTAGGATGTGATGGCGCACCAGATGTATCTTCAGCTCTGGAGAGAGTTAGAGAAGCTGTTGACAGTGGTAAGGCCCTTAAAAGGCTTCTAGGCTACATAAACAAGTCCAACAAAGTTGTTTCGAATCGACATCAATTAAAGATACTTGTATGGAGAAGGTACACTTCACTTGTTAAAGCACAAGAAGTTCGTATTCATAAACACACACTGGAAGAAATATGTTGTGTTAACGAATATAAGTTGTTTCTAGTGTCTGGAAAAATTTGCTGGCCATTTTTATTTTTGGTACATGCATCTCCAGCCTTAGATGTGTATGGCCAAAGTGTCTGTAGTACATTTAAAATGAGAATCATTTTCCTGCTTATATTCGCATTTCAGTTGATGGTTGGAGTAGAGGCGATTGTTATATTACCCATTATAATACGTGGAAATAACTTATTCTTCATTTGTTTGAATCATACACAGCACAAATGCAGCATTTATAAGAAAAATTATCCAAGAAAACAAGATTCGGCATTGTTTTATTTCATTATCAAGACAGTTTGGATTAATACATTCCAAAAAGAACTCTACATTAATAGTTTCTATTACACGAGACAGCTTCCGCCAACTTAGCTTTCAGTCAGAATCTTTATAAGCCTTTGGCACTTTCTGAAAGATTTAAGTAAATACAAAAGGGAAACCGAGAAACAGCGAAGAGTTCTTCTAAGAAAACTTGATATCACACCACTGCTAAATATGGAGTGCAGACGCTATGGCAGCAGCAAGACTTATAACCTCGAATGGGGCTTGTTCTTCACCTGCTTCACCGCCTCTGGGCACGAGTCTGTGATCCAAAAGTAAGTCATCCCGTTCTCGGGTTGCCTAAAGAGTAGAACATAGTGATCTTCAGATGCAGTCGAACAAATGTGAACGTGTCAAGGAGAAAACTTAGTGATTAGCAAGTAAATATAGAGCAAATAAAATGAAGTACCTCCTTTGTCATGGTTGAACCGCTCCCATGACTTATTTGGGAAGATTCCATGTGTCACATAAGCACTTATTTTTGCAGCCCCATGTTTGGCCAACACTTTCTGTAGGAACCATGGAGAATTTTATCATTTAAAAGTGCAAATTAAGATTTAACAAACTCTAATAATAAGGAAAAATCTTCAAGGGATTTTCTTGCTTGGTCAGACGATAGAATTCCTATGAACTGTAGCCCCACCACCCTCATCCAAAAAAAGTTCAAACATACTGAAAAATATGGAAATCAGAAACTAAATTGCAATCAAACCTACAGAATGTGTTTAACAGTGTAAGAATATCAAGGAGGATGATGAAGATATTAGCATATTCTCAAGATAAAAAAAAAAACAGTCTGCTCAAATCACTTTGGCATCGCCCTTCACTGATCACTCACGAACAAGGAATGGACAACCAAAATGGGGAATAGGATAAGTAACACGAATGATTAAGTTTGAATTCTTTTGATTAACGTGAATCTGTAATACTTTTCCTAATATGGTAAATAACCCAAAAGATGATGCTATGTTTATCCAGAAGGATAATCTCTGCTTTCTCACCTGACACTCTATCAGTGTGCCACCAGACTGGACAAGGTCATCCACTATCACAACATGACGTCCCTTTGCGTCACCCTCCTTAATTCTTACAATTGCTGATCACCTTCTCTTACTTTAGCACAAACAACCTGCCATCGATTAAGCAGCGTGCCAATTAGTTCATCACACTAGTGTTATCTAGCAAATGTAACTTAATGCATGAAGGACTCGCACGATATTGGTGCAAGTAGAGAGGTGTTTTCACTGTTTCTCCCTAGGAGAAAATACATCACAACTTCAGCTTTGTAAAGATGAACAGGAAACATAATAGCTCCATAGGAATTGATGGAATAAACAGAATCCAGCAGTTTGATAAACATCTGCGGACAATATACATCACCATTGTCCATGCCCTTTAGTCGATATCTCATAAGGCAGACTTATTCAATTACATCTCGGTAGCACAACAACATTTGAAAGCATAATGTTGTACACTGAATCTGTAACATTTACCATTCATATCATGAATATATGCTTTTATTATTACTAGCTCCATTTTGTCATAGACGCCAGAGAAATAGTCTCGACAAGGACAATAATGTGCTATTAACAGAAAATGAAAACAAAATACACAAGTTGTAAGAAACAACGGGCCACAAATTCGACAACTGTGCTTCGCTTTTTACTAATGCTTTATATCAGAGACTTCACCTTGCACTAACAATAGAACATTGCACCTCCAAAAGGACAGCGACTCTGCAGAATATTATGCGGCTGTAACTAATTTGTGAGTAATACTTATGTACAGTAGACCAGTCATTTCATGAATGTAATATTGCAGCATTGTAAAAGTTAAACGAATGATGGGCGATTTTCTACAGCTTACGGACAAATCAGGATGGTTAAAGTATGTCGAACATCCATGACAAAGAGCATTACCATTGGGAAGTGCTGCAGCTGCTTGTGAAACCGTTTCCACGCACCATCATCAGGAAAGGCTATTGTTATCTGGACAAAGGAAATGGAACAACCAATTAGTTGAAGTGAAGGAACCATTGGATCATCTCTTAATGAGGCTCTATAGGGTTCACAAATTATATATCTAGCAAAATCAGTTCACCATCTAAGCAGAGTTAGGAAACATAGGAGTGGAATACATGGACTTATAAAATATTGTGTTAAACAAGAAAGTAAATAAGCAACCCAGAAAAGAGATAAGATGCATGACCCGATCCCATAAGAAAAGATAAAATATTACATTGTCAGAGTCAGGAAGCCGTTGTAGCCTATTCAGGAGCAGCGGTATACCACTTTCAAAGCAGGGCAAAACATTATCACCAAAGTAAAACCTCTCCTGCATATGAAGAACAAGCATAATGGTGACACTGCACTCAAATAAAACGGAAACATGAACTGCATGGAGCGAAATGATTCACCACAAAATAATTACATGCCCACCTGTAAAGCATGGATATCGAAGATTACTAAACTGGCAGGTCCACCCATAGATATTGGAATATTAGACAAGATCCTGGCAAGTGTGAATGCTGTGGCAACATCTCCTTCATCCTCCATTCTCTCAGAAGTGCCCGTCGGGAAAATGGCAGGACAAGTGTAAAGGATGAGACAAACAGTCTCGGCAGAGCATAGATGATGGACAATTGCTCGAAAATAACTCCAGGAGAGCTGAACGAAGCAAGGAACGCTACATGCTGTCCGCGAACTCCTTGGGCATTGAGATGAACAAATTCGGAAATCCATCTTCAAATGTCCTGGTTGATGGAAACTATCTGATAAGACAATCATATTTAGCGTCGACTTTATCGCTCCATCTATGACACATAGAGTCTACCTTTTTTACTGCATCGGATTCTAGGTTGTCTTACTGTAGTTTCTCTCGAATCCCAAAGAATGAAATTTTCTTAAAATGACACCAAACCATAACCATTAATGAAAAATACGAATTCCATTCTTCATTTCAATACTATTATGATATAAATTCAAACTTGATGCGACAAAATATAAACATGTCTCCCCATAAACAAGCCAACACCACCTCATTTACTTTCCAATTCTTTTAATATGTTCATCCAATGTCCAAAATCCTTAAAGAATATAAATCTATCACTGCATGGTTTCAAAATTCTCAACTTGAAAGCATTTTCTAGATTTAATCCAATTAGGATCACAAACATCAGAGTGAAAAAAGAATCAAAATTTGCCCATGCATCACAACAAATGCTGTAAACATTCATCACTAAACTCGAAAAAAATATCGAATCTCCCCGGCGAAGAGAAAATTCACCTCCAGCTAATGCTACGAAGCTCAACGGCGTCGGACTCGGAAGCAATCCGTTCAGCAAGATCCTTCATCTCGGAGCAGTAAAGAGACAGATACTTTTAGAATTCTTGAGCGAGGAATCCATGGGTGAAGGAATTGAGGCTGAATTGGGGGTTTGAGAATTATGTGAATTGGGTCGGTTGAAGAGACGCAATCAATTGTCCATTTCTGAGGAACAGTAGAAGCTTTCTTGAGCTCGCAATGAATTCTGTTCCAGGAGCGGGTGGTATTGGGGGTTTGGGTTTTGCTGGGTGATTTGGATGAGGAAGATGGGAGGGGTTGGGGCGGCGAAATGGCCGACATTTTTGGGGCAGTTTACGGTGGCTGCCGCCGCGTGAAGACAGGAAGTTGTCAAAGAGTCAGTTTCAAGACAGCGGCTTTCTGATTTTGTAGTCTGATTCAAAATTTGGGATTTATGGAATTTTTTATTTGGGAGCAAGTGAAATTCAATCTCGAATTTACAAATATTTTCCATATTTGGATGTCCAAATCTAATTTACCTAAACATTAATGTCTGGTTGTAAATATTATTAGTACATTATTTGGGAGCAAGTGAAATTCAATCTCGAATTTACTAATATTTTCCATATTTGGATGTCCAAATCCAATTGACCTAAACATTAATGTATGGTTGTAAATATTATTATTACAACACATGTGGAAATTTATATATATAGCTATCCAAGTTAAGGAATGTCAAATTATAGCCACCAACATAAAAATATCAAATTATAGCCAACTTACTGGCCCTATTAGGACTATTATCACCAAATTATAGGGGGAGCAGTTGAGATAAAATAAGACAGATCTCTCATAACAGGGGGAGCAATTGAGATAAAATAAATATTAACTCGCCAACTCATCAAAATATACATGTGGATCGCCCACGTGTATCATATCATGATACAAGATACCAAGTCAAGCAAGAGGCTAAGGATACAGGTTCAAAAAATTGGACCCGTAGACCCAGATCCACATGATCAGAACTACTCCTATAAATAAACAACATAGTATGCGCTAATGAGTTATAATCGTAAGGATTCATGTATCCAGATAGGAGTTAACTCCTTAAGATCTGTCCCGAAATATACGACGCAAGTCTATGAGGATCTCTATACATTTTATCCCTATAGGGTTACAGATCACCCTACCTCAAGCCATATTTACGCTATAAATACACCTACCATCCAAGGGACATATACATACTCTTAAGCAAGATGCACCACTTACTTAAGCGTCGGTGTCATCCGAGACCTCCTTCGACTGCTTTTGCAAGATGTCATCTCGACGATCTCCTAAAGACATTTCGCCACATATTCATAGTCATTAAATAATCACTTATTGCAAGGTACTTTTTTATATTATTTATTAGATTTATAAGTTGAATCTATCACAATCTTTGGATATGTATATATAGTTTGTATTTTTTTAGCGATACAATACATGTACTATTTAGTCACTGACATTATTAAATTGGTTAGTGACATTTAAGATTACAATAACTAAAACAAAATTATAAACTAATAAGTATCTTAGAATTATTTTGCATTAAATAATATATTATTATAGAGATTCATTAAAATACGAGTGGCATTAAATGCCAACGTAGTCAAATAACGAGCATCATATATTTTGAATGAAATTGAAATCATAGATAACAATAAACAACTGACTCAATCAAATTCTTAAAAGTTTAAAACCAAATCAAAGTACATTGGCTTTTCAATTTTTCATAACATACTAGAGTTTAATGGCATCGTAAGAAAAGGAGTCAAGTTTCAAATTAAACAGGAACTTGTTTGATGCAAGACAACAAACTCTCGCCTCAATGCCGATTTCAGATTCTTCGTAATCAAACCGCCGTCGGTCCCCCGAGGATTTAACTCAAAATGTTTACCAAATTGTCTTTAATATATCAATTTTCATTCTCAGATGAAAGTGTTGCTTCGCCTAAACACACAACTGTTATGTAGATTGTTATTCACACACAGAGTAAAACAGCACAATTAAAATCTTGAAGAACACCGAATAAACTTTTTCTACAGATTAAAATTATAATCTGTAAATGCCAATATGGCGAAATGATTCACTATAAAATTTACAAATAACGTTATAAAACTCACTACTTTACCACAAGATAAAGTCGGAAAGTTGAGTACTAAAACTACCTATCGAGATCTATGAAAAGCTAAGCTTTATCTCTCAAGATATATGAAAATACTACGATTTCCTCACACCACTGTACTAAAAAGGACAACCTTCTAACACCATTAGAAGTTAAAACACTCGTGTGATATTGAAAATGTTACGAAAATGCACTCAACAACATAAACAGATCTTCGATTCTTCTTCAATGATCGTGTGTTTGCAGCTTGCTTCGCCTCCTTTATAGACGCTGAGAGGCCTTCACCGCAAGTCTCGGACCACGATCCGCCCACTAAGGTAGTGACTAAGTCGTGATGCTAATAGCACGACTTGCTCCTCGAAAGTAGTGAATCGAATCGACTTAGTCCACCGATCTCTAGCGATCTGCTTCCGTGTTCTCCTGTGTTACCATCGCATCCCGTGAAACATTTCGTAACTCGCACACCAAAGAGAAGAAATGACAAACTATACAAACAAACTAACTTTTGAAATGAGGAGACTTAGTCGAGTTAACCAACTCTAACAAACTCCCCTTTTGTCTTTCTTCGTAAAACCTGCATATACACAACAATTTACAATATATACAGTCTCCCCCCGAATCCCAAAGAATATACATAAAACAAAATGCACTCCCCCTGTAAACAATCTCCCCTTGTTTACACAAATATCATCAAAACATTTCGCTACACATTCATCAACAATCGTGCAAACATACTCATCAACAGAGCGTAAAACAAACATCCGTAAACATCGATATCGTATAAAAACTATCAAGATCAATACCAAACATAAAACCATTCGATGTCCAAAGATCAACCAACAACAACCATAGCCCTGCCTTAAAACATGTTAAAAAAGAAAAAGAAAAAGTTCAAGAGTTCATCGTTGTTCATAGCCAAGAACATTCATATGTCCACGCCCATCTTTCCATGTCCACTGACATTCCAAATTTCAGCTGAGTTCCTCCCTACTTGTTCTCCCCTTGAGAAGAAAGGAATCCAAGCAAGTCAATCAGAAACTCATATTTCAAGCCGAGCCGACCTTACACCGCCGAGAAAGACTTGTTCGAGTTTCAGAGGTGTTCCAAGATGGCACACACATTCGACCGGGTAGATATCATCTCTTCTGATCTAGCTTCGATTCTCGTCCATCCGTGGATTTTGAAGGATTATTCCATGTCAAATTTGGAAGCTTATTCCCGAGAACAAAGTGTTGCCGATGGAGAATTGTTGAAAGTCCTCGAATAAGACGTCACGTGATCCGTCTCGCAAACCTCGCTTTTCAACAATTGATATAACAAAGATGGAAACGGAGTAAGGTCGATTCTGCTTACCGCAATGGCACCTATTTGTTCTACCACCAACTTATCTAAGTTGAATGGTATACCTTTCCAATCTTGTATAATGTAATATCATGTCAGATAGTAACCACCGCATCGCTTGACGATACAATTCGCTTAGACGTCATCGCTTAAACAGACAAAATGTAGATATGTTAAACAACCACTCGGACATAGGACTCTTCCACTTCTTAACCCTTCATCCTGTTATTTCTTTTGCGATCTCATCATTGTCATCAATGTACACATCATTAATCGACCATTAATCCCATAAATGCGTTGATCTCACATGCAAGAATATGAAAACCCGACGCCTAAAATACACCTTACAATATTTGTTTGAGGTACACTCAATAAAGATTTGTCCATGTTTGCATACACATGCCTTATCATGTTTTTGGGGTAGGATGAATAGTCAAACAGCCATAGAGACCACGCTCTTTCAAGAATTCAACAAGATTATTTTGGGCAAAAGTTACCTCATCAATTTTTCGCTCGCTCAAGCACTTCAATGCTTCAATTGTTCCCACCTTTTTCACTTCTTTGAGTAGAATTTGAAAGAAATCGCCTATCAACTTCAACATCGAATCATAAGATTGAAGGATTCTCCGTTGTAGAGTCCCAATTTTCCTCCCTAATACGGGCTAGGTGGTGTTGGAGACCTTGTTGTTTCATCCGTGATGTGGACAACCGTGGAACATCCGTTTGGTTTTGGTTCCGGAACACTTTCTTTTGCTTTCCTTTCGATCATCGCCCTTCGCCTTTTTAAAATTTCACCCAGTGAAACGTCACACCACCGAGTTTCAATCTGGCCGCCAAGCTCTTTTGGTTTCAACCTATGTCTTCTTCCAGAGTGTCCGGAGTCACTATGGATATCCATGTTTCGCTTTGATTCGGAGGATGTCTCCGCAAGGGCGCTCGCCGTGCTGGTCGCCGATTGGAGAGGTTCTCGGGATGGAACGTCCTTTTCTTTTGGGCTTTGACGGCATCGAAATTACCGATGAATCACCGAATGTCAATGTGAATCGGTGAGCCCGGCCTCCCAGCGTGATTGGCAGGTATACGCCCGACCTCCTCGCCGCACACCGCTCTTTTCTTTCTTTCCGCTTTTTGGTTTAGAGGCTCGCCTTTTCGGATATATGATTTGAAGAGGTGTTGGTTTTAAGGATTCCATTGGCAACGCCAGAGTTCTTTACGTGCGCTTCCGTGTCGACAGGGCTCGGTCTCTGGACGGCTTTGGTGTCGACGCTAATGCTTGTTGAAATTTGAGAACTTTCCAGAACTCATGCGAGACCGTGAAAGGCGTAGTATGGTCGGATCCATTTTTTCTCGAGAGAAAATGGTTAAACGTACTAAAATAAATGAAAGATATAAATGGAACGCTTTCACCTTTGAAACGAGTAAAAGCTCGTGATTTGATCGCTGATTTGATCGTGTCGCAGTGACAGCCTTTATACGCAAAGTCTCGGTCAAGTGGATAGCATGCAGATTCGACATAAACCACAATATATCTCATTTAACAAACCCTAGTTTAAAGGAACAAACACACCAAAGATACGGCGCCACTAAAATAGGAGAAAAACGGGATTTGTTGAGATAAAATCGATTATAGTAGATGTGATACCAACTCAACCTATTTTTCACGATATCTTCAAAAGATAAGGGTTAACTAACAGTGTTCCAAAAATCGGGATTACTCACGGATTTATAGGGGTATTACGCAGTTGTTATCATAACATCTCCATAAACATAGCCTCATTTTAATCGTAATAAAACATATAAATACAGCCCCATGTAAAATTCGATTGACCGTTGTCGCTTTCGAAAGCAATCATGGTCGCACTGCTTTGTAAGGTAGCATCACATCGCGAACGCCGTGCCCCCAAACTACTTTGGTGTTTTTCCGACACTAAATATTCTTCATCATGTGGAGTCGTCTGTTAGAAAACATGTTAGATAACAAACTTTAACACAAGTAAGTGTTATCAACAACAGCTTGTAACACCTTCGGATATTACAATTTTCGTGATACAAACAAACACATTCAAGCTTTGTTCGATAATATTCTCGTCAATGTGTCTCAAACAAGATACCACATCGCTTCAACAAATTGGTTAAGTTCATTATGCATAGCAACGACCCGTAACTCATCACCCAATGCTTCTTTTATGTTCTTAGGCTCAATTTTAGAGACGAAACATATAAACCCGGCATCAAGCACATGTGGATGAAAAATATACCATCTCTCCAGTAGTTCAATCAGGTTGCACCTCGTGTTCGAATACCATCTCGAATATCGCCCATGACTTGAGAGATTGGATGATTCTTACGATTCTTCCGGAGGATCTCGCCTTTCTTGTTGTTGGACATCATATTCAGCTTCATCCTCCGTGTCACTGGATCTTTCAGATGTTTGTGTCGTTGTTCCAGTGGTTGTGGCTTCAGCAGTGGTGACATCACTACTACGAACATCCTGTTGAACAGATTCTCTCGAATCTTCCATCAATTCACCACATTTTCATCTTCGCTTTTCCCCGCGAGATTAGCAAGATCATCAAAACAAATTTTACGGACTCTTGAATGGTCCGTAATCTCGCATTATACACACGGTATGCTCGACTATTTAGAGAGTACCCTATAAAAATTCCTTTATCACTTTTCTCATCAAACTTGGTGAGATACTCTATCATTCAAGATGTAGCAAACACACCCAAAACATGAAAATATTTGAGATTAGGTTTCATTCCTTTCGTAATTTCATACGGTGTTTTGAAGGAACCCGGTCGAATGTTCACGCGATTGTTAATATGACATGCGGTGTTAATACCTCTGCCCAAAAACATTTAGACAGACCTTAACATAACTCGTGGTCATTTCTATTAGAGTTCGATTCTTGTGCTCACCACACCATTTTGTCGAGGTGTTAGAATTCTTGAAAATTCCTTTTTCTCACAAAATTTGTGAAAGAGATATTCTCAACTCTTCCATGATCCGATCGATCCTTCAACACCAAACATGTTAAAAATTCTAGCAAAGAGGATTTTAAACGCTTCAAACGTGTCCGATTTTTCTCAGAAAAGAATGTCCATGTGTACCTGAAAATCATCCACAACGACATATGTATACCTCACACCCAAGCTTTCAATCTCGGCAGTTCTACTAAATCCATGTGAAGCAAACAAAACAACAGTGTTGTACCATAATGTTGTTCGCGATGTTGTACAATGGGGGGGAATACGGGTCCGTTTTCCCTTCGACAATCACCATGCATCACATTTCTAGCTTCGCCACTTGTGTAGTCCACGATCGCTTCCATCTTGTTCAACTCACAAGATTTCTAAAGTTAGTATGTCCTAACTTTGATGCCATAACACACTCTCATCGATTTGCGCCTTTATCGCACTTTGGTTCGCTGGTCATATAGCGCTTATCGGTGACCGTCCTTCATGAGACATGTGTTCTTACCATCATGACCTTACAATAATCTTTGTCAATTTCACTTGCAAACTCTTCGTCGATAATCGACTTATGCTTATAAGATTTGCCATTAAACCTCAGACGCAAGACATTTTTGAGGCTAGGTAAACCTCGATGTTTAGGAGTCCTTTGCCTATGATTTTTCCTTTAGAACCATCTCCAAATGATACACTACCCCGCCATACGACTCGTAGTTGGAAAGATGCTTATTACTAAATGTGAAACAATGCTATCAAAATACCATAAACCTAAAATGTTAGTTTTCAATGCAAGATAAACAACATGGCATTTTACATCATCTTTTCTCGACCCAAACTCTTCGAGTCGGCCCTTGTTGGTCGTGGTTTGCCGCAGCGCGTGACGAGCGCCTGGGTCTCAGGCACGTATGTTCATATAATACGACCTAGGCATCATCCTATGTGCATTAAAATCAGCTTCGGTTTATAACAGAAAGGCCTAATGTGACCAGTGTAGAGCAAGAATGACATACGATTTTCTATGTTTTCTTCGTGTCATTTTACCCTTTTACCGGTTCACCGCTTTAACGAATGGTTTCCCATTTGTGGCGACAATTGTGGAACAACAATGTTAGGAACATGTGTAAAACCTAGACCAGCAGTATCTGTTTTACCCATTAACAAATCATCATCTAATTTAGATGTACATGTGTTCCACTTTCTAAACGCACTGTGCCACTTCAAGTCGACAAGTCACCTTGTTTAGTTCGACTTCCCTTTGTGTTACCAAGACTTCAAGCTTAGCTGTGGATGCTTTCACCGTATTCTCTCTTGATGTGAGCTCAAGATCTCGACTTTGTCCTTTCCATTTTTCAAGTAACTCGTCAGATAGCTTCTTCAACTCTTGTACTATGGCGATAGAGTCTTCATCGTAATCATTGGATTGGTATATCGAAGCGCTTTGGTTGAGCTTGTATACAATGTTTCGTTACCACTATTACAATCTCCTATCCGATTTGAATACTTGATTGCATATATCTCGTGTCCCCTTATCTCATATATGTTAGATCACACAAGGTGTAGAAGATCACGTAAGTCCGTATGATTGGTCAAGCTTAATGAGATATAAAAGTTTCACACCGAGACGACTTAAGGACGAGTTGTCGGTTTAGGTCCGCAGATAGATAAGAAGTGACTTGACTTAGTTGCTTGTCTATGCCGGTACGCCTCGACGTATCAAGGATCACAATGAGATGAGTTCTTCTTTCGACCGTCGTGAAAACCAAGATCTCGGTGACTTACGATGATCTAAACCCGATAAGGTATTAGGTGAGTATGAGTTGTCGACCATCACTTTGACTTGTTATGAGTGAGGGTTATATGTTCTAACCCAAGATTCTCCGCATCTCGGGTGGCAAGGTTTCAGATGTCACGCTAGTTATCTCAGACGAGTCACCGTATCCGCTAGGATGATGACGCCCCTTATGAGCTCAAAAGGTTTATTGTACTAAACCCCGCAGTTGAGTTAGCTCAAGTACAATAATAAGGTTGAGTGGTACTACTTAAGGAAATAAAGTTATTAATCGCTTTAAGTCACGATTGCTATAAATGATTAACGGACGCTCGATATCTTAAATACGGGATTCAGAATGTCTAAGTGCAAGCCCGACTCAACTTCGTAATAAAGGGTAAGTCAACATTCTTTCTCTAGTGGCATGATCGAATGTTTATAAATTAATTTATGTTCGGGTCAACATAAGATAATTAATTTATTTGAGGCCCATCTTTATTCCTCAGATTTGATCCTGGTCGGCCCATCCAGTTCGTAGTAATCGAGGAAAATCGGCGCCCCTATTGCTCAATTGGCAAGATTTTATTCTCTTTATCCACATGGATATAATTATATTTATGGTATATGCATAGATCCTTTCCATATAAGATTATGGTAATAATATCGAGAGTATGGAAATAATCCTAAGAGTATGGAAATAATCCCAAGAGTATGGTAATATTCCATATAGATTATGGTAATATTCCATATAGATTATGGTAATATTCCATATAGGATTAAGGTAGTGCATTATAAATATAAGGTATGAGATAATGTCTAGCTAATGCTCACATATCAAGAGAATTTTCGCCATCTCATTATTGTGAAAGAGAATTTTCGGAGTTTGTCAGGAGAGCATCAAGATTTTCCAAGCATTCTCCATAGATCGCCCTCACCGACGCTGGAGATTGGGCAACCGGATACATCCGTAAGGTCAAAGCACGAGTCCGATCCGCTCGATCCGCTCATCTCGCTCCATCGACCTCTTCGTATCCAAAGGTAAACACGTAAACCCCAACGTGTTGCGATTTAATTATATAGACGCATGCTAGGTTTATAATCAATGTATGGTGAATTAAACACCCAAGATGGATCCTCGGGCGAGGTTAACATAAGTTTTCCTACACTGGTATCCGAGCCTCGATCGTAATTCGCTCTGCTGGATTAATTCACGCTTGATTATTACGCTATTATAATTGTGGATTTGTCGCTCATCGTGGCTCGCTTGTTTTGTTGGTTTTGTTTTACACCACGAGAAAATCCGTGGTTAGATTAGATTTTATTATGTAAATCTTGTCTGTAAAAGAAGAACGAAGACGAAAGAACGAAGAACGAAACGACGGGAAAAACAGGTAGCTCGGCAGTCCCCTCTGGACGGTATCTCGCGAGCAAGCTTCGCGGTCGCGGCGATCACGGGGCGCGGGCGACGGGCGTGCGTCACAAGACGAGACCCTGGCGCCACGCGAAGCGAAGCGAGCGATCGCGAGGGACGGCCGCCAAGCAAGCGAGCGAGCGAGCTAGCGGGCGACGGGCGCGCGTTGCTGCGACGAATGACCCGGCCATGCGAGCGCATCGCGGTCGCGAAGTTTCGTCACTGGGCGACGACGCCTCTGCAGACGCTCGGCGCGGGGAAGGCTGCGCAAGCGTGCTCCGACGGGTCGCGGTCGCTTTTGCGATCATGAGGCAGCCCGCGAGGAGCACGCTGGCAAAGCGGCGCAGAAGTGTCAAGCGCGCTGGTGGGGCTTTCAGCGCGCGCCCAAAGACAGCTTAATGACCCGCCCGCACCCGCTTTTCCAGATTTTCCGCCCGTGCCCGCACGCGAGGCCCAATTGTTGAATCCGTCCGTGCCCGCACGCGAGGCCTGTCAAGTTTAATTGCACTTTGTAAATCTATGTAATAGATTAGATTTAAATGTGCAGTGTTTCACGATTGGCCGCGATGAACGCTTTTATTTTATTTTTATCGCTCATATGCATGTCGTGGATGTTTAAATTATGCAGTAGTACGTTATGTATGTTTATATTACGCCGACAAACCTTTAAGTGTTTTACGAATTGACGCGCATAGTAAGCATGCTAGGTTTATCGCTTATCAAGCATATTTTAGAATTCGCGAGCATGTTTTACATGTCGAGTTCTATAGAAAAGCATGCTAGATTACGTGATCCGCATGGACAAACCTTTGAATAAAAAGACTAAGCAAGCAACCCGACAAATTAATTTTTCAAATTAAATGTCAAGACTTCCACTTTTGATCTCTAAACAAAGCGAGACGACCGTGAGTAAACGCCCACACGCGCGGGCTTGCTTGCACTGCTTATCATAAGTTTGTTAGATGAGATTTCTAAATAAAACTTTTAAATCTATCGAGAAGTGGGAGTTTCATGTAAACGCCCACACGCGCGTGGCTTGTATGTGCGATTTTCATAAGTTCTCTAGAGATAGATATAAAATGAGATAACAAAAGAATTTGAATTGAAGCGGTATGGTCCGAGTGAGTATACCAATTCTAAGAATTCATTCTCTCATTGTTAAAATTGTGGTCAATGCTTAGACATCACCTCAAGTACAACTTCCTCGCCAAGTCCCTTCTTGCGATAGTGACGTGGTCTAGTAAGGTCCAATCATTAATTTCATTCATCATAAGGATAAGTTGACATGGATTGAAATTAAACGACTAAAAGGTATATTTTAGTCCGGTCGAGGGTTCATGTAAACGCCCACACGCGCGGGCTTGCATGTGGAATTCCTTGGCGATTGGAGGTTTCAATTAATATTGTTTTATCAAAAGGTTACAATATTATTGTTACGAATTATTTGCGATCGATGCTTATGTGTTTTACATTATCGCTTCAGATATGTCTCTTACGCGATTATCAATATGCTCGCACAAAACCGTTATCCGTCCAAATTTTATCGAGTGGAAACGAAACATGGAATATGTTCTTATCAAAGAACACATGTTTGTTCTCACTACTCCTAAACCCGATGCCTCATCGACGATCGACTAATGAGCAATGAGAGTCAAGCGCACTTTGGAATAAGTCAAACAATATGGCAAAATGCTATATGATGACTACGATGTCCAAAGGTTTGCAACGCAGATCGATGGTAGACGCGATCGATATTTGGTCAAGTCTCGAGAGTAAGTTTGGGCATGGATCGGACAATCCGCCCACACAATGAGAGAAATCTTGGCGTGTAAGATGGAAGAAGGAAGTTCGTCCATGAACATGTCTCCCACATGACTCATCTCATGGATAGTCTTGATCGCTGGGAGGAGGTATTGACGGCGGCCAAGGTCGATATCATCCTCAATACACCGCCCAAGTCTTTGAGAACTTTCATGAATGCGATCACGAGCAAGACCGAGTTTACACTTAGTCGCTGTTTAATGATCTCGTTGTTGCGGAAGGAGTTATGGGAAAGGAGCACATGCTCTTGCTAGCACATCTAAGGGCCCAAAATTTTCATCGCAAAATGGAAATAGAAAAGGGGTGCCAAAGGTGGTAGAGGCAAGGCAAATAGTGAGAATGGGAACAAGAACATGGTTGCACCGGAGGCTTGAAGAAGCCAAGGAGAAGGGCAAGTGCTTCAAGTGCGGTAAGATCGGGCATTGAAGGCCAAGTGCCCTATGCTCAAGGCTCAAGGTACGCCGCTTGCTTTAGTAACTAAACATGTTTAGCGACTTGTTCTACCCATTCTTGGGTAGTAGATACGGCAATCGATCATGTTTGTTACACCTGCGGGGTTCCCGCGACAAGGGAGTCGTTTGATGGCGAGATAACGATCTCCATGGGCAACGCGCGAAAGTCAAGTCTTGCGCTTGGAGATGTTTTTTATGTTTTGGGACAACAGCTTTAGTTTTGAAAGACGCTTTATATGTGCCGATTTTCATGAACCTTGTTTCTGCTTTCAAAATTATTTACTCATGGATATTCTCGTTATTTTTGATAGTGGTGTTTCTATCATAAGAAATGACGGTTATCTCGTGTTGGCACTTTATATAATTCGCTTTATACTATTTCTCGCAAAACATAATACCTATAACTATGTCAGATCTTCATCAAACCCTAAAAGAGAAAGTTTTCTTCAGAAGATGACTCTACTTTTCTCTCGGCATCTTAGATTAGGTCACATCAATCTAAATAGGATCCAAAGACCCGGCTAAGAATGGAGCGTTGGGTGATCTCACTGCTACTCCGCTCCCATCCGCGAATCCTCAGATGTAAGGTAAGATGTCACTGCACCTTCAAAGCAAGGGTTATAGAGCCAAAGAAATGTTGGAGTTAGTCCATTCGACTGTGGGACCTATGTCCACACAAGCTCGTGGAGGGTACGAGTATTTTGTCACTTTCATCGACGACACTCAGGTACGGATACATATACCGCTTCACCGCAAGTCCGAATGCTTTGAGAAATTCAAAGAGTTTAAGGCGGAAGTGGAGACGAAGCTAGGTAAGAGTATCAAGTCATCATGGCCTCCGATCGCTGTGGCGAATACCTCAAGAACGAGTTTATGGACTACCTAGTGAAATGTGGGATTACATCCCAAACAAGATTTCACCGGCACACCACAAAGAAATGGTGTGTCGAGCGAAGAAATAGGACTCTTTGGAAATGGTTAGATCAATGACGAGTTATGCTACATTGCCTATTTCTGCTCGGGGTATGCCTTAGAGACGGCGGCATACTTGCTAAATCTAGTACCGCCCAAGTCACCGAAAAGACCCATTTCGAAGTTGTGGTTTGGGCGAAGCCCGCTTTAAGCCACATAAGGATATGGGGCCAAAGACACGGCCGAACAAGAAAGTCGACAAGTTGGAGGCTAGATCCGACGCAAGACTGCTTATCGGCTATCCTAGAGGAACGAAGGTGGTTTATTCTATAGTCCCAAGGATCGAAGGTCATTATTAGACTAATGCTCGATTCTTAGAAGAGGACTACATGAAAATCATAAGTCCAAAGTTGAAATCATTCTTCAAGAATTAGAAGATGATCGATTCCACCACCGACAGGCCAAAGGTACGAGATGTCGAGTCTAGTGGGAGGATCGACACCGATACTTCAAGAAATTGAAGTGGGTCGAGTTCCACCGGAGATACCGACCGCATAAGTGGTACCTACACAAAGAAGTTGTGCAAGTTAGAGAACCACAAGTATCTGCACCCACCGCTGCCATTGTGCTCAGAGAACCTCGTCAGAGTGGGAGGGTTGTTCGTCAACCCGAGCGATTTATGTTCGTGGGTGAATCTTCGGATTTGGTCCCAGCAGACGAACATGCAATAATCGACCCATGGACATACAAGGAGGCGATACAAGATATTGATGCAAGATCATGGCACACCGCTATGGACTTAGAAACGGAGTCCATAACGGCTATGGATGTATATGAAAGACACCTCTACCGTATGGCAAGGAAGCCATAGGTAGTAAGTGGATATACAAGAGGAAGAGAGATTCGATGGAGAGGTTTCGCTTTTAAAGCCGTGCTTGGGCGAAAGGGTACACTCAGATTGAGGGTATCGATTTCGACGAGACCTTTCACCGTAGCAATGCTCAAGTCCATCGTAATTCTTCTAGCCATAGCAGCCCACTCAACCTAGAGGTTTGGCAAATGGATGTTAAAACCGCTTTTCTAAACGGTTACCTCGAGGAAGGTAGAGACATCTATATGCAGAACCCAAGGTTATGTGGTAAAGGGTGAAGAGCATCTAGTATGGAAGCTTAAGAAGTCCATTTATGGACTTAAGCAGCCTCCCGATCATGGAACTTACGCTTTGACGAGGTAGTAAAGTCCCATGGATTTACCCAAATGCCTAGCGAGAGTTGTGTGTATCGGTTAGATGTCAACGGTGATGTGGTATTTCGACTTTATGTAGATGACATCCTTCTAGTTGGCAACAACGTGAAGTCAAGTATCGATCGTAAAGAGTTGGCTATCCGATCGCTTTCAAATGAAAGACTTAGGAGATGCAGCGCATATTCTCGGGATCAAGCGTTTACCGAGATCGCAAGAAGAAAATGTTGAGCTTATCTCAGCGCCTTACATTGATATCGTGATTACTGCTTTAGTATGCGCACCACCAAGAAAGGATTGCTACCTTCGCATATGGCGCCTTTATTCAAAACGCAACACCCATGACCGCAAAGAGATAGAGGAAATGAGACAAGTTCCCACGCCCGCCGTAGGAAGTCTCATGTACGCAATGCTATGCACGAGGCCCGATATCCGCTATGCGGTAGTATAGTAGCTAGATATCGCCTAACCTCGACAAGCTCATCGATCGCAAGAAAGCATATACCAAGCACCGAAAAGGACTCGAGATTATAAAGGTTTACCATGCGATAGTCTAATGCCTTTGGGTTATCTGCACTGGATTTCCAAGTCGACCGTGATGAGAAAAAGTCAACCCTGCCATGTGTTTACCTTGGGAGGTGGAGCCGATCCTCAAGTGAGTGCAAAGCAATGATGCATTGCGGACTCTACCATGGAAGCGAATATGTAGCCGCCTTGAGGCTTCTAAGGAGGTCAGATGGTTCAAGAACTACCTCATGGATCTAGATGTGGTACCGGTTTGCCCAAGAGTATCATAGTTTCATCGTGATAACTCAGTGCAGCGGCAAACTCGGGAACCACGGACCCACAAGGCGACTAAACACATAGAGAGAAAGTACCATGTCATACGAGAAATCGTTAGACGAGGTGACGTCTTGATTGAAAAGATTGATACGACGGAAAATCTAGCGGATCCATTCACGAAGAGCTCCGCCGCAAAAGTCTACGATGGACACGTTAGAGGACTCGATTGCGCTGATGGCACCCACTTAGAAAGGAAACTTTTGTATAAGTTTTAGAAGCAAAGTGATGGTTATTTGTAATAGCTAGTAGAAAGACACATTGTATACTAAAAGTTTGCTTTAGTATAAGTGGGAGAGTGTCGATTTGTATACCGAAAGCGCTTGGTTGAGCTTGTATACAATGTTTCGTTACCACTATTACAATCTCCTATCCGATTTGAATACTTGATCGCATATATCCGTGTCCCCTTATCTCATTTATAAGTTAGATCATACACGGTGTAGAAGATCACGTAAGTCCGTATGATTGGTCAAGCTTAATGAGATATAAAAGTTTCACACCGAGACGACTTAAGGACGAGTTGTCGCTTTAGTCCGCAAAGATAGATAAGAAGTGACTTGACTTAGTTGCTTGTCTATGCCGGTACGCCTCGACGTATCAAGGATCACAGTGAGATGAGTTCTTCTTTCTCGACCGTCGTGAAGAACCAAGATCTCGTGACTTACGATGATCTAAACCTCGATAAGGTATTAGGTGAGTATGAGTTGGTCGACCATCACTTTGACTTGTTATGAGCGAGGGTTATATGTTCTAACCCAAGATTCTCCGTGATCTTGGGTGGTGGCGATCTTCAGATGTCACGCTAGTTATCTCAGACGAGTCACCGTATCCGCTAGGATGATGACGCCCCTTAAGGAGCTCAAAGGTTTATTGTACTAAACCCCGCAGTTGAGTTAGCTCAAGCACAATAATAAGGTCGAGTGGTACTACTTAAGGAAATAAAGTTATTAATCGCTTTTGTCACGATTGCTATAAATGATTAATGGACGCTCGATATCTTAAATACGGGATTCAGAATGTCTAAGTGCAAGCCCGACTCAACTTCGTAATAAAGGGTAAGTCAACATTCTTTCTCTAGTGGCATGATCGAATGTTTATAAATTAATTTATGTTCTGGGTCGAACATAAGATAATTAATTTATTTGAGGCCCATCTTTATTCCTCGTGATTGATCCTCGGGTCGGCCCATCCAGCCCGTAGTAATCGAGGAAAATCGCCCCCTATCGCTCAATTGGCAAGATTTTATTCTCTTTATCCACATGGATATAATTATATTTATGGTATATGATAGATCCTTTCCATATAAGATTATGGTAATAATCTTGAGAGTATGGAAATAATCCTAAGAGTATGGAAATAATCCCAAGAGTATGGTAATATTCCATATAGATTATGGTAATATTCCATATAGATTATGGTAATATTCCATAGATTAAGGTAGTATTATAAATATAAGGTATGAGATAATGTCTAAGCATGCTCACATATCAAGAGAGAATTTTCGCCATCTCATTATCAGAATTTCGAGTTTGTTGCTGAGAGCATTAAGATTTTCCAAGCATTCTCCATAGATCGCCCTCACCGACGCTGGAGATTGGGCAACCGGATACACCGTAAGGTCAAAGCACGAGTCCGATCCGCTCGATCCGCTCATCTCGCTCCATCGACCTCTTCCATCCAAAGGTAAACACGTAAACCCCAACGTGTTGCGATTTAATTATATAGACGCATGCTAGGTTTATAATCAATGTATGGTGAATTAAACACCCAAGATGGATCCTCGGGCGAGGGTTAACATAAGTTTTCCCTACATAATCGCCCTCACAATGTATCATTCACAAGAGCATTTGCAAAACAAACTCAATAATATCGACCATACCGCTGATATCGATCAAAACCGATCGCATCTCCTCATCGCCAACAATGTGCGCAATCGCGACATGGAGTGTTGTGGCAATGTGTCGGCGCAGCTGTCATGCATTATTTACCTTCGGAACTCACCATCACTTCACGATACCTAGTACGACTTTCATCTCTTTCTTAGCGTGTTCGCATCGTTTGCATAATGACCATACCCTTGATTCACGGTATCGATACTATCAATGTTGGAGGAATCATACCTAAACGTGTTCGGGAAAAAGACTTCCTCACCGGGTCAGAAGTGAAGCTTGAGGTTTTCAAGACTACATTCGACCATTCGATGATTTTGATCCACAGCCTAGCTTGAACTTTCTCCTTGTTCATCTTCCTTCCCATAGTGTTGAATTTCGGTGATTAGAGCAACATCATCGCCCACTTTGATCTCCCGCAGCTCTTCATCATCCAACTCGATTATCTCCTCCGATGTTCCACCTGGATGTTGCGCCGAGGAAGGCAATAGTCGGCTTTTATTGATGCATCTTTCTCCTCCGATTCATCTCAGATGTCTTAAGTGAATTCATAGATCCATGAACTCAATGGTGCAACCATTGAGATGTTTCAGATAGCGACCTTCATCTCAAATCTTGCGGGTAAGGTTCAAGAGCTCGACACCAAGAACTTGTTACTTATAGCATCACCAAGATCTGCACTCATGGCAATATCCAATATCCTCGCGTAGTCGTGATGTTCTTCTTCTCTCATTTTCATATTCTCGAATTTGGAAGAATGCAGAAGTCGAGATCCTTTATGCTAGTATCACCCTCACAAGCCGTGAAGAACATCCCACGCATCTTTCGCAGATGGCCGTTTCGATCAATTTGAACATCATGTCCAGATGCGTAAATGGCATTGAGGGCCTCGCTGAAATTCTGCGTCATTAACCTGATCTCTTGTCCACTCGGCAGCGGTGTTGGGTAACTCGTCTCGAACATCGTGGTCTTTGGATGACCATCCGTCTCCACGGATGCCATGCTTGACATCAATGGACTCGATGTACTGGCGTACTCGTCTTCCGTATGAATAATTCGATCCATCCAGATTGGTGGTCGATAATACCAAGAATTGTTTCGAATCCATGGCGAAATTATAAGCGAAGATACTTTGACGATCTCACCGATGAGGGTCCGACTACCAATTGAAAGTGTTGCGCTTAACACACTCTTATGTCGTATTATCCGCACAGTAGAAACAGTAAATTAAAATCTAAGAACAGAAGAAACTTTTTCTGATTAAAATTATAATCGTAGATGTCGATATGGCGAAATGATTCACTATAAAATTTACTGACGTTACAAAACTCACTACTTTACCACAAGATAAAGTCGGAAAGTTGAGTACTAAAACTACTCATCGAGATCTATGAAAAGCTAAAGCTTCTCGAGATATATGAAAATACTAAAGATTTCACACCCCACTGTTATAAAAATGACAACCTCTAACACCATTAGAAGTTAAAACACTCGTGTGATATTGGAAATGTTACAAAAAGACTCAACAACATAATGCATCTTCGATTCTTCTTAGATGATATGTCTTTGCGCTTGCTTTGCCTTATTTTATAGGCGTTGAGCACCTTCATGCATATCTGGACCACGATCGCCCACTAAGGTAGTGACTCAAGTCGTGATTAATGGCATGACTTGCTTTCTTGGAAAGTAGAACGATCCGACTTAGTTCACGAATCTCTAGCGATTTGTTTGATTTTCGGTGTGTTACCATCGCATCGCGAAATATTTGTAACTCTGCACACCAAGAGAAGAAATGGCAAACTATACAAACAAACTATTCCTTGAAATGAGGAGAATTAGTCAGTTAACCAACTCTACACCTGTATTTGTCGAGGTCAAAAGATTAATCGCTTGATAAAACACATTATATGTACTATTGTAGTCGGAAAAGTACAAACGGAAAATAAGAAGAGCAAATCTCATGATTAAGTAATGGCATTGCAACTCGAAGTTTATATAAAAGTAGCTCCTCAAGTCTTACATCGCATTTACTATTTCTAGATATGTCCTTCAAATCACTGAAAAATATTATTTAATCAGAATGTTAAAGTATTATCATAATTACAATCATCCCAAAATATAATTTCCTCAACAAAATTGACCTAGTGTACACAAAAATTGAATGCAACAAAGATTTGACCAGAACCATAATATATATATATAGGAATGGATCATGAGAATGGATAATTTTTAGGAAATAAGAATGAATCTGGCCTTTGATTCATGAATCAATGGTTGATTTAATAAAAAGAAAGAAAAAAGGTGGCGGTGAACAGTACCCGTTTCTTGGAGCGGACTATTGTTCATTTTGGGATTCAAGCATGGCGCGGGCACTTTGTTGAAAAAGATTGTGACCGTCATTCAAGCGGGCACAACTATTGTAACGTCTCCCTTAGTCTAAGTCACGAATTGATGGTCCTATCACACTATCTTTGAATCTATCGTATATATTGTTGCATCAATTATTAATATATAAAGCAGTATTCTAAATCTATATCTATATACTATATAATAGTAGCTCACGGATTGCGGATGTGTAAATTCGATTTAATTAATGCATTATTTTCTCCATTTAGTATTTTATTGTAGTACTCATGTAATTTTGGAAATTAAATTTATTGTATTAAATAAATTCAATTTTAGTAATCATATATACAATAAATAGATATTGAAACATTTACCTTAATTATATAGAAATAAATTCCTTAATATTTGCATTGGTTATATTAATAGATTTCCATATATTACAATCGATTGCTTCTAATTAAATTGAGTTGATCACGCTGACATTATGGCGGAAGGAATGGTTTTCGAGAATCCTTTAAGTTGCCGCCATATGGTGAAGTTCCCCAATGTGGAGGATTTAAAATTACCTCAAGCATAGCGCAAGGGATGGGTCTTGAAGACCTCGTGTCGATTGAGAATCGAAGAAACAATCGGAGCCGATGTCAAGGCGAACAAGTCATCTATGGAGCAAAAGCAAATCTTGGCGGGAACAAGCAAGGCGAAAATTCATTCAAAAGGGAAGCTGATCGTAGCCGAAAACAAAGGAAGTATGATTATTTGATACATACTACTGGTTCTCGAATTACATCCATTAGAATCTACTTGCGATATTGCATTATACTGATCTTGAAATACATCAAATGGATGTAAAGCGGTATTTCTAAATGGAATTTAGAAGATGAAATATATATGGAACAACTCAGAAGGTTGTAGTTCTCGGCGAAAAGAAAGTTTGTAAACTGCGAGTCTTTATATGGACTTAAAAAGCACCCTAGCGATGGCAGAGAAATTTGACCAAATAATGATGTCGAATGGATTCAAATCAGAATGTGACAAGTGTGTATCATCAGTGCATGAGAGAAATTTTGTCATTGTAGTTCTTTCGTTGATGATATGCTAATTATGGGTACAATAAAATCATCATGACCTTTAAAGAAATATTAAAGAAAACTTTGATATGAAGATATGGGATTAGCGATGTGATTACTATGAATCACGATTTCAGTAACGATGGAATAGTCTTATCATAGATCCGTTATGTTGAGTGTGCGAAAATTAGAAGCTTCGATCAATACCTCCAACTAGAACACTTGACTTAAGTATACATACACAAATCGAGGGGCGATTATCAGAGAGCTGGGATCATTGGAAGCTTAATTACTTAAAAGGTCTACACTGTAAGCATATCATCTCTATTAGAAGTTGAGTCGGTTTACAAGTAATCTGGAAGGATCCTTTGGATCCTTGTTGCAAAGTGTTGAGATACTTGAAACATACTAGCCTTGGTATACATTATTAGGATATCCATTTTTTTGGAGGATATTGTGATGATTGGATTATCACGAATACTAAGACTCCAAATCCACAAGTGGTTTGTATTTACAATTATTGGAGCAATTTCATGAAATCTTCTAGCAAACTTCATAGCCGATCTACGGATCGAGGTTTATTGCTTTGGACAAAGCGTAGCAAGAAAGCCGAATGGCTGAAACTTACTGAAGATATCCCTGTTGGGAAAACCTTTCCATCAGGTTATGATACATTGTGATAGCATAAGCGGCCGTGGGAGGCAAAGAATAGTATGTAATGGTAGAGTCTCGACATATTAGATCGAGCTATCAGTTGAACAATTGATCGATCACATAGAATAATGTGTATTTGTAAAGTCGAAAAGACAATATAAGCGGATGCCGTTTACTAAAGGTACGATCGTGATATTATATGATGAGCGATAGGAGGAAGAGATTAAAATCCACCGTTAAGAACTACTATGGTAACTTCGACCATGTTGATTGGAGATCCCAAAACATGGTTTGAATAACTAAGTTGTGGGAGTTCAGTTGAGCACTTGAAATTTTAAAATCCATTCTAGGCTCAGTTCACAGCTGTGATAAGCTTGTGGTAAAGGGTAAACCTTTAGGTTTAATGATTCCTATATTTATAGGTGGGTATGCGGGATACTCTTTATGGAGATCACACTATATAAGTGAAGAGTGAGGCTAGTTTCAAGATTACGATAACAACTATGAATCAGAAATGGTCAGGCAAAATGGACTAGCGTGAGCGAAGATATTAGATCTATTATTGTGTGTATTATTATCTTGGTTTACACTAAAGTTGGTGTTCGAGACATCGCGTTCACCAACGAGCAGTAAATCGATAGCATTACACTAAGGAAGGTTAAGCTAACTACCTATCCGTGCATAATAGGTTGTGGGATTACGAAAACTGCATTGCATTAAATGTCATTCATGTGGAGTTGTTGGAAAAATATTATTTTCCATATGAATTTATTTAATAGAGTTGGTTATAGGTGGTTAAAAGCGGTTAGTACTTTTCTTTGAAAATCGTACTTTTTTCAAATGAAAGAGCGTCTTTCATATGAAAGAGCGTACTTTTCACTGAAAGACGCGTACCTCTTGAAAAAGACATCCTACTATAAATAGATCCCTTTGATTGACATTGAACACACAAACGAAGATAATTAATCATCTTCATTCTTCAAAGCCTCTATCCGAGTATCAGAGTAGTTCCGGATCGATTTCCTAGTCTGGTCTAGTATTCATGAAAACCATTGTATCTTGGGGACGTTTGCCTTGAAGCGTGTCTTGTCTTGAACAATTTAGATCTTCTGAAAGAGTCTAACTCTGCCTCGGTTTTATAGCATATTATTATACATCCATTTTCCTACCACCTATAGCGGATAATCTGAGCCCATCTAGCTAAGGAGTTAGTGCTTGGAGTGAGTTCATTCGAATTTTATAGATGAATACATTACAAAATTCACATAAAGTCTTTATATTTAGAGTAACCTATGTTATTTTATGGCCACTTGAATGGAACCTCTAAGGTTGGTTAGTGCTTTACCGTCGATTACGAAATCGTTAGTAAATTAATTAAAAGTTGTTTTGAAAATGTATGCTAATGATATATATATTATATCAATGAAAACTAAATATTTTGAAAAATGAGACTAATCATAATCATTGATTTGATCAAATCTTATGGTCCACAATTAAAGTTACAATTATCGCATTAGTTAATAATATTAACATTAAGGACACTTTTGTCATATTAAATTATTTTAACGGATGACATCCAGATTTAAGGGATTTGATAAGCATAATTAATACATCGATTCTAGTTTATCTTATTTGTTATATTCATAACGGGTTATTCGATAATCATCTTCCTATCTAATTACATTAGATTTTTTGCATTATACAATATTAATAACATCTTAATTTTGTTTCTTCATATTTTTAAAAAATTGATGAATACAAGGATTATATATTGTTTGCAGTAGTTCTTCTCAAGTTTATTTCTATTTTTCGTTTTATTTGAGTTTTTTAAAATGGTAAATGGCATGAATTATGGGTTGTTTAAGTTCTTCTTATCAAGTTTATGTTGTTCATTTCAAGTTACGATCGATCAAAGACCATATTTACTATTGTGATCATTAAATCATGAAAAGTAGTATTAGTCGTTAATGAAATATCGTTGCATAAGATAAATAACATTGTGCCAAACTTATTCATTATATGCACAATATAAACAGCGATGCATTGAGCTCGAGGATTGCTGTATTCGGTTTGAAAGATATCAATGATAAGTATTCTATGTTGGGCGTCGTTATCGTTGAAGGATAAATATAAGGTGGTAAAGGAATTTTATGGTATGTCGATTCAGTGAGATTGATATTTTGTTGCAGTTTCTTAAACTAAAGGTAGTAAGCGTGACGTGGTTGAAGTTAATAGAGCAAGCTACATAAAATATCAAAAGCAAAAAGAAAATGTAGGAAATGTCGAACTTGATTAACATGATTTTAGAAATTGTCCAAACCGAGTTGGCGATAACGAATGATTTTTATCTATTTTGCTTTCTTGGATTATGTATCTTGTTGGTTTTAATGTTGAGATATTTACAAAATTTAGACCTCTTTTATAAAGATTCTATAGACCTCTTGTTGGATTATGTTTCTATCCATAGACCTATTTTTTAAATTGTGTGTTTAATGTTTTAAAATTAATGCTTAAGTGTTTGTCGTGTGTTTTATCTTAGTTATGCACGTGCATTGTATATTATCATGATACCTTTCTAACTTGTTCATGTTTGACATTGCATTATGTAATTACATATAATGGTCATGCACAATCATTGCATGTATCATGCATAAACATAAAAGCGTTATGTGTGTGTGTTGGCTAGTGGTGGAGTGGTTAATGTCCAGGGCTAAAGGTCTAGGATCGAGTCCATCGTGATCACTTTAAATTTATGCATTAAATTGACAAAAAAAAAACAAAGCAAGCGTAATAAGCGAACAACAAAACTAAAATTTGTGCGCAGTCCTTCGTCTTTAGTACGATATTTTGTTGAAAATAAAGTTCAAAATTGAAGAAAATTAATTTTAATATTTTGATGACAAAACTCATTTTGTAATATATTAGATCCATAAATTTTATGCATAATATTGTTCTTACACAATAAATCGAAGCTCTAATGTTTTTTCATAGTAAAACCTGCATTCTTCACAAATTCACACTTACTACTCCGGCAAAATAAGTGCATAAATATTACAAAATTGTTCGAACAAACTTCTTGGTGTTACTGCATAAACAAAACAAAATATCGTGATTTAGGGGATCAAATATAATAAGAGATATAAGTTTTATTGATTTGTATAGATTTTGAAGGATAAAAGGATATAAGAGAAAGAATTTGACTAATTTGAGTGCAGAGAGAAGATAAAAAGGTAAGAGAGAAATAGTTTAAGCTGTATGAGAGAAGATATAATGATAGGAGAGATAAAGAATTTGGTGATTTGATGCGGTAAGCAGAGAGGGATGGGTGGTTTCAAAGGGTGAGATGAATTTTGATTTTATATATTTACCCATGTAGCGTTAAAATAGGATTGTTGACAAATTAAGTCGAACACGTGATTATGCCAATTAAATATGGACCATCAAATTTAACATTATCTCGGTCCTTGTGGTTTTAGTTTTCATCTTAGGGTGTTTATCCTATAACCAACTAAATATATATATATATATATATATATATATATATATATATATATATATATATATATATATATATATATATAGATGAGGTTTAACGTGAGAATCATTTTTATTGTGAGACGTGAGAACCAAAAAGTGAATTCATAGTGAAAGTTGATAAATCCGAGAAAATTATTGAATCAAAAAATAGAATTTCGCCCTCGCAGGATTCGAACCGGGTGAAAAATTAGAATTTTGAATTAATTAATTTTCTCCATGCGTTCATCAACTTTCATAAATTCATTGGTTCTTAGTTTTTAGGATAAGAATGGTTTTATTTGAATCAAACTTTATATATATATATATATATGTATGTTGGGATAGTTCTTGTGAGAATGAAATAAGTGTAGGAAATATGAATAGATTATAAAGTCAGCATATCTTTCATATTTGTGTATACAATGAATTACTATATTGCACATATTAGTTTAGCACATATTTTATCTTTTACGTACACTATCTAAATATATTAGTTTATACATCTTTTATTACTGTGTACAAAGAGGGTTCTAGTCTTTGCATAATCCGTGCATGCTTCAAACTGGCTAGTCACATGCTGAAATTAAATC